>RJWK010000961.1:0-41575 GCA_004363435.1 Platanista minor
TTTTTGCGGTACGCGGGCCTCTCACTGTTGTGGCCTCTCCCGTTGCGGAGCACAGGCTCCGGACGCGCAGGCCCAGCGGCCATGGCTCACGGGCCCAGCCGCTCCGCGGCATGTGGGATCTTCCCGGACCGGGGCACGAACCCGTGTCCCCTGCATCGGCAGGCGGACTCTCAACCACTGCGCCACCAGGGAAGCCCTATTTAATATTCTTTAATCCAGTTCTTTTCTGCTTAAGCCATCTAATATTTCTTTTGGTAATACCTAAAACTTTTACAGATATAAGAACGTTTGGGGCTATATAGGAGGGGCACATAACTTGGGTGAGAGTAGACTGTACAGTATTGCCTAGAAAAATCAACATTCGCATTGAGACCCAAAGGATACACAGGGTTGATTCAAATAAAGCAAGAGAGGGGACCAAGTTTCCAGGAAGAGAAGATAGTTGAGAAGTGAGGGAACATAGCATATGGATAGATTTCAGTATGACCAAAGGAATACAGTGAGGGTAATGAGGTAGGGCACGTTGGCAGTGATAAAAAATGAAGCTAGAGGAATAAACAAGGAACATATGAGTCTGATCATTAAAGCCAGGTAAGGAGTTTGAATTGTACTCTAAAAGCAGTGGAGAGCTTCTGAAATATTTTAGGTGGATAGGGAAATAATCAGATATGTACTTGAGGAAGATCACTGTGGCTTCAGTTGGGAAACTATATTGGAGTGGGACAAGGCAGGAAGATTGCAGTGGTTTTGGGTCAGAACTTCTGGTGGCCTGAGTAGGAGAGGAGCAAGCGGGAAAGGAAGAAAAGAGACTTATTTGAGAAAATGCTTTACAACTTAATTTATAAGAAATGACTAAAGTCATTTAATATGTGCTTCCTTAATTTTCCTCTTTTCCACTTCAGGGTTTATTCATTTGTTTTCAAATATTTATTGGCTTTTTTCATTTGTTCGGTCTTGTTTTTAACGTGCTAGAGACTATTCCAGGTGTCAGGAACATAATCAGTGAATGAGTAAGATGACGCGTCTGTTCTCATGGAGAACAGAGGCGGCAAACCATAAACAAATAAATACTGAGGAAGATGATTTCAGTGAGTGGTATGTGCCCTATTCATCAAAGCAGGAAGATGTGACAAAAAGTGACCTGAGTAGAAGCTCCATCACATTGGAAGGTCAGAGAGAGCCTCTTCAGGGGTGTCACATTTGAGCTGAGACTTGAGTTGTGGGAATTTGCTGGCCACTAGGAGGTGCTGGGAATGAGCGTTCCAGGTAGAGAGACAAGCCAGGGAAAATGCAAAGGGGGGAATGAGCTAGGCTGGGTGAAGAATCTTAAGAAAGCTAGTGTGGTTGGAGCAAGGGGAGAGTGGAGAGAGAAGAAAGAGCGGATGGAGAGACGAACATTGGACAATTGATGGAAGATCCGGAGAGGGCATTAGGAATTTTGATTCTAAGTATGATGCTGCTGTATTTTCATCCTTCTTCTTAGCTTGTTCTTCAGAGAAAACAATGTACCATCATCCCTCAGTACCCTTGGGGAATTGATTCCAAGACAGCCCCCCACCACCCCCGCATACCAAAACCTGCACGTGCTCAAGTCTTTTGTATAAGATGACGTAGTATAGTCCGCCCTCTGCATCAGCAGGATCTGGGAGGGGCTGGCTGTATTACCCGAACCCTACTAGAATTTTTTTACAAATTGTCCTATCATACCTCCAGCCTTTTCCTGTTAAATGAATGCCAAACATATTCAAGTTATTTAGTCAACAAATGTATACTGAAAATCTCCCTACTATGTGTTAGACACTATGTGTACCTATTAAAAAAAAAAAAAATAGCCATTGTCGCCTCTTACTGGGCAATTCCCTTGACAGAAAATTCCATCTCGTACCTTCTGTTCCTTTCCACACAAGTAATAATACTAACCTTCACCCATCAGCTTCTACTGATCAGTCCTGCGGTCTTTACACCCTTGCCTCACCTTACTGCGTAACCTACTCCAGGAAAGTTCATCAGTTAACACCTGCTTGCCGAATCCCAGGGCCTCTCCTTTGTCGCATCCCACTGACTCTTCTATTCATTTGCTTCTTTGATTATCTAGTGCTAAAAATCTCCTTTCTTAGTTTCTAAGTCCCTGAATACTGGCTGTTCACCTCCTCCCTGACTGTATGTTATCAGTCTCATTCACTGCCTTCCTTTTTCATCATCCCTTGGAAATGTAGGCATTTCAGAATTTTCAGTCCTTGAGCTGTGTCTCTTATTTTGTACATTTTTTTCCTTGAAAATTGAGTATATTATCTTAGGCTACCACTTCAGAAAAGGATTCACTGTTTATTTTCATTGGAATATTTTATCAGGTCATTGAATTCAGTCTTTGAAGTGAAACATACCTTTCCTACCCCTAAACCCCCTACATCCTGTAATCCTCCTTTATCTCCTGATCTCATTTTGTTCTTACTGCAACTCTCTTTTTTTGGAAGTTCACTCTTTCCTGTCTAAACAATTGCCATGGCTCTCAGTCTCATTTTCCTTTCCCCCATTTTTTTTTTTCTACATGCCATAGGCAAAATTAAATTTCCTGAAAGACAGATGCTATTCTGTCATTCCCCAGGCTAAATACACAATGTACAAATGTGGTATTTAAGGTTCTTCTTGATCCCATTACACCTTACTGTTCTAATTTTACCCCCGGTATTCTTCTTTGGACTTCCTCTGCTCCTATCAATCTCAGTTTCTCATTATCATTAAAAGTTACACTTCCCCATCTCCAATACTATCCAATACTGAGATACTTTTTCTTATTTTTCTCTCTTATTTTGTCTTATTGAGAACCTCACTGACTTTGCAAAGGCTGTTTCAAATATTTCCCCCCTTTGAAAAGTAAAAAACTATTCTAAGCACTAAATAGTGCCCCATTTCCCTACAATGAAAATCAAGAATTCATTTGCTCAACAAATATTTTTGCATTCCAACTATTGCCAGACATTGTTTAAGGTACTGGAGATGCAGCCGTGACTAAGACAGAGTTCCTCCTCTCAGAACCTTACATTTAAGAGTGTGTGTGGAGGGTGGAGACAGACAATAAATTAATATGAAAAGGGATATAAATATAACAACTAGTGTAACTGCTAGAGAGAAAAGTAAAGCAGAGCAAAGGTATAGAGAGTGTCAGAAGCTGCCTTTGTAGATAAAGAAGTCAGGAAAAACTGTCCTGAGAAGTTGATATTTGGGAGAGGAGAGTTGAGTGAAGTGAATAAGTAAACCATATCTGATGATTAACTTTATACGTCAGCTTGACAGGGCTAAGGGATGCCCAGATAGCCGGTAAAACATTATTTCTGGGTGTGTCTGGGAGAGTATCTTCAGGAGAAAATAGCATTTGAATCAGTGGACATCATAAAGAAAATCTCCCTCACCCAAGTGGGTATAGGCATCATCCAATCCTTTGAGGGCCTGAATAGAACAAAAAGATAGAGGAAGTTTGAATTCACTCTCTTTGCTTGAGCTGAGACGTCCATCTTCTGGATCCAGCTATCTGGAGGAGGAATCTTTTAGGAAGAGGGAACAGAAACTGCAAATGCTGAGTATACATGGTGGACAGGTGAGAAAACATGCAGACAAACGAGGCTGGGGCACAGTGAGTGAGGGACAGAGCACAGGAAGTAATATAGGACAGGCAAAGAGGACCCAGACCATTGAGAGCCTTGGAGGCCATGGGAAGAAAGTGCGGGAGGCCACTGGAGGGTTTTGAGCACAGGACTGACGTGATCGGACTTACATTCTAAGAGGGTCATTCTGGCTGCTGTGTATGTGAGATCGTGGGTGGCCAAGAATGGAAATAGTGAGACATGTTAAAAGGTTATTACAGTAATCCACCAAGAGATAATGGTGGTCTAATATCATGGTGGAATCACCAAGTACCTATTATAACACTTAAAACACTGGACTTTGCATTTTTGGGTATTTGTCTGCCAGGATGTCACCACATCCTGAGCAGGGACTACACTTGTCCACTTTCGTATTTTCTAGAGTGCCTGGCACTGGACTTTACACACGGATTGATAGGATGAGCTGCATTTTTTTTCTAATCATCCTCTCTCTGTAATGCATACTCTTTGAGAACTTTATTTGGACTTTACTTCGTTTTTTCTTTTATAGGATGCATAATGCCAGTTTCTTCAAACTTTTCTCCTGGGTCTTGATTTACTTTCTTTTAGTTGTCTTTATGTCCCTTCTCTGAAATGTAGTATAGTTGGCTTCCTTTTAAATTATTAAGTAAAAGTCTCCAGTAGTGATATAGTCTTGGGTACACACATGTGAAATCCCTTTATAAACAAATTCTCTGGGCTCTCATATTATTTGGGGGAGGATTTTACTGAAATGAATTTTCTATTAAAAATTAAGTTTTTAGACTCTGGATCTGAAAGCAAAATGGCTTGCAACTCCAATGTTAAAGAATTATCTGGTGAAAAGAGTGCTTAAAATCTAAAACGAGCAGGTTTTTTTTTTTCAAAATATGGAAGATGTTAGGGAATTGCTTTATTTTGGTGTGCTGGATTTGGAAGTCAAGAGAAGGAGCCTTGATAATAGTGGGCCATGAAAACCTTAACCTCCTACCGCCTCCCTTCTTTATTTTTCTATCTACAAGGCAAAAACTACAGTGGATTTGAGAATGAGGTTAAAATTCATCGTAAGGAAATCATAAGGCAGTGTGGTATTGGATCATCTACCTCTCTCTCTACTTGAGATCCACCTTAGAAGTGTCTGGTCCAGAGGGGAGGCCTTGTAATCCAGCAGCAAATCTGGCTCATATATAAAATGTTACTTGACTTCTGACAGGGAGACAGTGTTGGGCCTGATTGCACATGATTGGCTATGGGTGAACTGTGACAATTCATTTTAATTTCTCTAAATTTCAGTTTTCCTTCTTTAGGGAGGAGGAGACAATAATATACCTATATTACAGGATTGTGGGGAGGATTACAAGAGACAGCTATAAAGTGCTTGTATGAATATCTGGAAAATACAGAGCACAACAAATACGAACCCTCGCCTCTATATGGCTTTTCTTAGCTGTCGTACTGATATTCTTCATTATCCAACTTAGATCCATTCTTAGCCCAGAAGGCTGACTCTCAGAGACAGGATCATCTGAACTCCCTTGACAACTGGCTTTTCGATGGGTTCAGCTAGTAGGGGATTCCAGCAGGAGCTGGGACCACGGGAGAACGGAGGAGGGAGGGTTTCCCTCCTCCCTCTCTGCTTTCATCCTGAGCTCCGGGCAGTGGCTGGGCTTTTCCTTATTTATTGCTTTGCTCATAGTTCCTCCTCCGTGTCTCCAGCCCTCACTGGCTCTACTAATACTACTCCCACTCCCTGTGGCTAGTGACTGGGTGATAACAACCCTCATTGGTCCCCTGAACCCTGTCTATACCTCTGAAAGTAGCCACTGTAATAGGTCTTTGCCCTTGAACCATCAGAGTGGAATTTTGTTTCCTGCTGTGGATTTAGACGGACACCTTTCACATTCTTCCTTTCAGCAAAGCTGGTTTCATTAAATTTAGGAAAGATTTGGGACCTATGGAGCAGGATTTACGTTAATTCAGCAAACATTTGCTACTGTCTAGGCAACAGGGATATCAAATAATCAAGACACAGCCCCTGCTCTCAAAGAGTCAGCAGTCTACTGGAGGTATGAGTGTTGCAGTGGGTGGGAGGCAAAGGCAATATTTACACAGGTAAATATTTAAGTGCCAAGAGCATAATAATGTCTAAATATACAGGACATTGTAGATAAATAAAGTTGAGAACCAACACTCCCACAAAGAGACTCTTGATTTTGAGGGCGAGTAGAAATCCATCAGATGGGGATGGCAAGGTATATTTTTTTCAGGCAAGAAAACAAGCAGCATATACAAAGACTTAGAGTTACAAAGTTGCTTGGTGCATCTGATGAACCTTTTGAAATATGAGGGTTTGGAATAATTAAGATATGGGCAGAAGGAACGGGGGCGGAGCATGGTAACAGTAAGCATTATTGGAGCAGTAGGAGATGTGGACGGAGAAGCAGTCAGGGACTACATCATAGAGGTTTTACATGACACTCCAGGGAGTTTGGACTCTATCCTAATAGGTAAATGCTAAGCCACTGATTCCTTTTGAGCAACTGGGTTATTCAATCCAATTTGAAGTATTGAAAAGGGAACGTGGAGGGGACAAGATTGCAGATTGGTAGACAAGGTAGACTTGCTGTGGCCCAGAAAGGAGAGGATAAGAGACCGGGAAAATTCAGTGAGGTGGGGAGAAAAAGAAAAGGAGACTTATTCTAGAAACTTTGATAAGTGGTATGGATGAGATTTAGTGACAATCATAGGGGAGCGCAGACAAAGACACCTAGGGTGACACTGAATTTCTGACTTGTGGTGGATCTGGGCACCACTGGTTATTAGCGTTCGTGTTGAGGAGAGTTAGCTTATTCCATTTGAATATGTTGAGATGGAATATTTGTGGCAGAGGCAGCTCCAGGTTTTGTGGGAATTGAAGCTAATACAATTTCAGAAACCTCTTTAAGAAAAAGAATTCAAAAGGTTAATACTAATTCTGCTAATGTGTGACCATCAGTCATTGGAAAAACAGCTGTACTATATGTGATGAGAAAGTGAGAATAGGGCAGATGAGGTAGTTGAGAATACAGTTTTGCATGAAACCAACTCAAATTGGGGTACATTCTAAAAAATTAAACCAAAAAAATGCCCTGAAATCTTTAAAATGTCAGTATCATGAAGTACAAAGAAAGACCCAGAAACTGTTCCAGGTTAGGGAAAGTAAATGGATATAACATTGAATGCAGCACATAATTCTGGCTTTTCTTTTAGCATAAAGGCTGTTATTGTGTATGAAAGAGAATGGTCTTTATATTAAGAAAGTAAACAGTGATGTATGTAGGATTAGAAGAGCATCATGTCTGAAACTTACCCTCAAATGTTTCAGGAGAGAGGGAAAGAGAGAGAGAAAGAAGGATAAAACAAATGTGATAAATGTTAACATTTGTGTAGTCTGGGTAAAGGGTACCTGGGAACTCACTGTATTATTTTTGCAACTTTTCTATAAGTCTGGAATTATGTCAAAATAAGAACACTGTTTTTAAGAAGAATAAGGTTTTGGAGGCAGACAATCTTGATTTGAATCCTAGTTGTGCCACTTTGTAGCTTTATGTTTTGGTGCAAATTGTATAACTTCTTTCTGTCTTATTTGCTTTAGCTATAAGCTAGAAATAATAGGTTATTATGAGAATTAACTAAAATGAAAAGATGTAATATTTGTAAATTGCTTGGCAAGATTCCTAGACAAAATTTTCAATCAATGATTACTATTATTATTAATAAACAGTGATTTCCATTCCAGACAGTTGCAAGGGAAACAGTGCCTTCAAAATATAACCAATTTTTAGAATATCTGTTAGGGAAAAAAGGTAGAAATGCTTGAGATGTGGAAGACGAAATGGGTGGTGTTGGTGTAGTATAGGCATTGAAATAGGGCCTGCAGTCAATCAAAGTTTATTTTTGGGAGTGGGGAGGACAGAGGTTTGAGGGGAGAGAAAAAAATAGGTGATGGGTATGGGGCTGAGTACAACCTGATGATTCTAGGCATGAGAGGCATGGATGGTGTATCTGGGCTTTAGATTTCCATGATTGTTGTAAAGTTGTATGGGCCCCAAATTGGCAGAAGTTCCAAGATGATTTTCTAGTGGGGTTTGGGAAGACCCTGGTTTGCAAGATTAGGACAGTAAATACCCTTCTGACAGAATTCCCATAAATTATTCCCCAGATGTCCAACAAATATGTCTGTGTTGAATCTCTGTAGCTCCATTTTGGGAAGTCAGAGCAGCTGTGTGTTGAGCAAATTTTGTACGGGGATAGAACATAAGCCCAGTTTGATAGATAAAATTTGCTTTGCTATATTGTTATAATTTAAACTTATATTGTTACATTTCTGTATTCTCTTTTTCTAAGAATCACCTATTGAATATTTTCTTAGTCTGTTCAGTCAGACTGTAAGATGGGTGGCTTATAAACAATGAAAGTTTAGGTCTCACAGTTTAGGGGCTGGAAAATCCATGATCATGGTGCTGGAGGATTTAGTGTCTGGTGAGAGCCAGCTCCCTAGATGACTATATTTTTCCACTGTAAACTGGTGGAAGACACAAGGGAGTTTTCTCCGGTCTCTTTATAAGGGAACTAATGCCATTCATGAGGGCTCCACCCTCATGATCTAATCACCTCCAAAGGCCTCACCTCATAATATCATCACCTTGGGCATTAGCTTTCAACATATGAATTTTGTGGACACACAAACATTTAGACCATAGCAATGATTACGATCATATTCTTTTCTCCTTTATATTTCTAGAATCTTTCATAATGCCTTTGAGGCATTCAGTAGAGGTATGGCGTTGATTATCAATAAAAGTTTGTTGAATAAATGATTCAATGGGTAAGTGTGTTAATGAAGACATAGGAGTAGTTTTATCATGAAGAGATTTTATTTTTAGTGTTATTTCTTATTGCATTTTACCTCTAAGTCCTTATATTTATGAACTTGATTGTTTCAAGGTTTGGTTTGTAATCTTTAGATGGAGGGGAGAAATAACAAGTTCATCTTGATTTTATAAGCATGTAATGTGAAGCAAGTCTGCAGAAAGCTGTTACAGTTTTCTTTTTTTTTTTTTTTTTTTTTTTAAAGAGCATAGGCCCCGTGTTAAGAACAGGGTAATAGCATTATTACTGGGTGTAGGACATAAAAAACGACATTAACATCCATCTTCATAATGCTCATTCTTTTCCCTCCTCTGAGTGATTTTAAAAATTAATTTGATTATAGAACTGTCCTATAACGTTAAACAAGAATGATTCTGTCTATTAAAAATAGCAAAGGTATAAATAAACGAAATTAAAATGGCTCCTACCCAGAAATTGTGCTTATAGATCTGCAGGATATTGACTCGGTAGTATTACACCACCTCACTCTGTGAGTGTGGTTTCTTAGAATAATGATATGGAGTGTGTACCTATTGTTCTAATTAAAACCCATGGTCATTCATCTATCTAATTGCAACAATGCCCTCCAGGATACTTCTACTCCAAATGTACCATTCTTCTTTGGCCTGAACAAGTGACTTTAAAACCACCTGGCTTCTTGACAACACCTGAAGTGAAAAATTTAGTGACTGTGATATCGCACTAGAAACAGCATTATAGAATGAAAAATTTAAGAGGACAGGCAAAGAAGTGAGATTTTCTATCAGATTTCTGGAGGTATAGCTTATAAGTTTTCGGCACTAGCTGTCATAATATCTAATTTTTTCCACAAATTAATAGAAGTCATCTGTTAATAAGTAACGACTTTCTGAAATACACTAAAACCCCTGAGTTCCCAAGCTAAGAGAAAAATGAAGCTTTAAAGAGACAGACACTGTTATTGGCTATGCTTTGCTATAGATTTAACCCTGAAGGCTGGGAAACTGTATCTAGGAGCACTCAGGGCTGGTACCCAGGCAACACAAAGATGAATTTACCCCATACTAGGAATATCCAATGTTACCGTGAAATAACTCTACAGCATCCTATGGATAATAAGTATATAAATGCTATTTTCTCTTAGAATATATTGTGTCATTAGTCTGATTGATTTAGGTTATATGTGAGAGTAGGTTGAAATAGGTGGAAAGTACTTTTTGATATGAACAGTAAGACATCATCATCATTATCAGAATCACAAAAGCTGTGATTTATTTCATTATTAACTATGTACCAGATACTACCTAAGTGATTTACACAGATGATTTATTTCATTATTAACTATGTACCAGATACTACCTAAGTGATTTACACATATTAACTCATTTAATCCTCAGAACTATTATATTGAAGAGGTGCTATTTTTATCCCATTTTGAACACCTCAAACTGAGGTATAGAGAGGTAAAGCAGCTAGATCAATGTCGTGTATTCAGGGAGTGACAGAGCTGGATTTAAACAAAGGTTTCTGGCTTCATAGTTCAAATTATATATTATATACATACATGCTATACTGGTCATTACAATGTTTGAATTTATACATTTGGCAATGAGCTCTCTAGCTGCATTTCCATTTTTATCTCACAGAATGAATATAAGACATTTGGGCTAGATATGTAATATATCCCATTAGGCAATGATACTATTAACGTGTCTCAAAGTAAGTGGTGGTTCTTGAAAACTGGAACAACCACCCACGTACTTAGTTGTAACCGCAGAATGTTTCACGCACAACACTTATTTGCCCAAAACCTTGCCTCACTTACATCAGTCAATCCAGAGACTTCACATATCCCCCTCCTAATATCCCCCTTCTAACAACCTCTGAGTCTAACCCCTAAACAACAAAATCCATGAATTTATTGACTTCTACTGAGACTCCATTTCAGAATTGTCTTTGTGGTATTTTTCCTTGCTAAAGAAAGTCAATAAAACTCACATTGGTTACATATTAACAGGTTTCTTTACTTAAGGAGGGAGCGAATGTTCCAGTTTGGAGATTTAACAAGATTCAGCCGGGACCCCTCAACTCAGTCTGCTTAAGCACTTATCTTTCGAGGCCATTTGCACCTGTTCAGCTCAAGTTTTCTGGTAGTCAGTGGCGAGTCACATGTTCTGCCTGAGCTCTGATTTTGTTGAAGACAAAAAGCTTCTATAACACTGAGTTTACTTTATTCTGTGAAAATTAGATTTTAGCCATTGCAGTCCTTATTTACCTAAAGAGACTTGTCTTTGTGGTAGGCAAGCTCTACATTAGCCATAGTGATACTATGATACCTTCTGGTATTTGTGGAGTCCCATTCCATGGAATGTGGTCTGGGCATGGTGGCTTGATTCTAATCAACACAATATGGAAAAGTAATAAGATGTTACTTCCAAAGACAGGTTATAATAAAATTATTACTTATTGGGTGGGGAGAGAGGGAGAGAGAGAGGAGAGACAGGTCTCTCACTTAATTCAAAGTGAAGCCAGGTGCTGTATTTTGACCTGGCCTGTGGGGAGGCACAGGTGGCAAGGATCTGGTGCCTCCAGCCAATAGCCTGTGAGGGCTTAAAGGCTGAGTGAGCTTGGAAGTGGGTCCTTCCCCATTTGAGCTTTGAGCTGACTGCAGCTTCAGCAGAAAACTCCACTGCAACCTTGTGAAAGAACCTGAATGAGAGGCTAAGCTATATCTGGATTTCTGAGTCACAAAAAACTGTAAGATAATGTTTGTTGTTTTAAGCTGCTGGTTTTGGGGGTGGCTGGGTAACTTGTTATGCATTAATAGATAAATTATACAGCCTTTGTACCTGAAAGTGGAGTGCCACATATAAAAATCTAAATCGTGGAAGTGGTTTGGGAACTGGGTAGTGGTCTTTGAAAAGAGGGTTAGTGAAAGGTTAAACTACCTTGAGCTCATTTTAGTAGAAATATGTATTTTGAAGATACCACCAGTGAGCTTTCAAAGGGAGGTGGGAAACATGCTATTGGAAAGTATAGGAAGTGGGGTCGGGGAGTCCTTGTTATGGCAGTGGGAAGCTTGACAACTCTATGGCCTGTAGGGACATGGAAAGTAGAAAATATGCCTTATGAACTGGGTGCTGAAGGTGCCGCCTGGTTTCTTTTTGCTGCTATAATAAAATGGGAAAGAGAGAATTGAGGGAAGGGATGTTAAAGGGAGCCAGGCGTTGATGTTTTTGAAAATTCTCAACCTCTTCCAAAAGGCAGGTGATACTAAAATTATGCAGTGTGTTCTGAGCATAAATTGAATCCAAGATGCTGTCCAGAAAACATAGTTTAGAGATAGGACCAAGGGTGTGATTCTAAAATCTTTTGTTAAGAGCTCCATCTGATTAAAGGAGGTGCCCTAGAGTACTGTTCCATCATGCAAAAGGCCCGACGGAGAGATTATGTGTGTGCCTCACAGGTTCTCTCAACAAAAACCTAAAACAAAACAGCCCCCAAGCAACTCTTATCTTGAAGACGTTTATGAATATAACTTTTGTCTAATGGAGTGAACCTCAATGAGATTCACAGATGGCTCAAAAAATTTTTGAATGAATTATATCAACAGAACCACTGCTGGCTTAGACTGAGAGCAACAGACACAGTACAAATAAAAAGAAAGAGTTGGGGCCCTAAATTTTACCCCAAAATTTCTTACCACCCTCTCCATAGAGTTGGAGACACAACAGGACTAGGAACCAATATCAGGGCTCTTCTTTCTGGTTCACTTATTTTCTTTCTAGATTATTATAAATTATTAACCTACACACAGGGAATTTGCCTTCCTCAAGGAAGTCTTGCTGTGGTAAATGACACCTACACCCCAGTAGAGTATTATTGTTATGTGAACATCAAACCTTTGCTTGTTTCCCTCACTGTAACCTATCCTGAGTCTGCAGTAACATTGTCAGAGACTTTAGAAATCCAAGATCCCTGAGCCTTTTATGGACAATGTCTCATTGAGATGTGTGCCCAGGAACTTAGAAAATGAAACCACTCTAGATTGTTCTGAAGAATTACTCACAGGGTATACTGACAGACTTTTATGCACAGCATCTGGGTGATAGTTTCTACAATGAGGATTATACCACTGGAAAGAATGATCATTCACCTTAAGTTTTAAATCATACTTTCACAACTTCAATGCTCAAAAGACAAGTCTAAATAACTATTTGGCCTCAGTGATAATAGAAAATCTAGTAGCTTTAGACTTTCTATTAACCTGTACCATTCCCAACAGTTTGTGCTGCATTTGGATAAATACTATTAGTCAAGTAAGAACACTCCTCTGAACTGGAGGAGTTGGCCACTTGACTCTCCAAGGTAGATGCTGATACTTTTTGGTCATCTTTCTTATCCTGAGTTGAGTAATTTCTGCACATGGCTTTGAAGCATTCTACAAAATCCAGCCATCATTCTTCTTTTCTACTTTGTGTACATCTCCCGTCTTAAATACTGTTGTGTAGCCACTGTCATATCAGATGATCTGACAACTCATCCTTTAACAAAAGAAGCAAAAGATCATACCCTGGTTTGACTCTCAACTTTTTTTTGTTTTTTAAAGATGATGACATCAGATTATCACAATGCTGTAGATCTGAAATGAGGCTGCTTTTGTTGCCAACCTTTTGGACTAGCCAGAAGATGGCCACAAGCCACTGTGACTTAGAACTAGAACCACAACCACCACCCTTAATCACTTATTAAATTAGAACCACAGAATATCATATGACTTACATATGACTTGCAGTTTTCCTCAGAACCTCTCACCTAGTTGTGTTAAGTCCTTGTTTTTTTTTTTTTTTTTTTTTTTTGCGGTACGCGGGCCTCTCACTGTTGTGGCCTCTCCCATTACGGAGCACAGGCTCCGGACGCGCAGGTCCAGTGGCCATGGCTCACGGGCCCAGCCACTCCGCGGCATGTGGGATCCTCCTGGACCTGGGCATGAACCTGTGTCCCCTGCATCGGCAGGCGGACTCTCAACCACTGCGCCACCAGGGAAGCCCCCTAAGTCCTTGTTTTAAGAAATCAACCAACTCAAAGACTCACTCCTTCTTACATCCCAACCTAAAGATTTCTGCCCAATCCATAAGCAATAAAAGTTGTGCATTCACTTCCTGAGATGAAATATCAATTCACAATTAATTCCTTACATTCTCTCTTGCTGAAATGAATAAACCCGATTTGCTTATATCATAACAGATTTCTTTATTTAAGAAGGTTTCCCACCCTGTGTCACTAGAAATATCTAAAGTTAACTTGCTTTCTTACTTTGTCATTGTCTAAGTTACGCTTTTTAAAGTTTTTATGCATCATTGATTGTCATTAGATAGTATTGTAATTTTTCTTGGCATTTTGTTTAGAAAGAAGTTTGGAAGGAGTGATGACATCAAGGATTGTGAATAAACATACTTTGACATTTGAAAATTTAAAAACTTTCTTTGAAACTTCCATCTTTAATTTATTGTTAGTTCTTTCACTAGTGCTAAATAGTTACTTGCAGTAATTTTCCCCCTAATCCTGAATATTTTAAGATTGTATAGATGAGACCTATGTTTTGCGGTATGCGGGCCTCTCACCGTTGTGGCTTCTCCCGTTGCGGAGCACAGGCTCCGGACGCGCAGGCCCAGCGGCCATGGCTCACGGGCCCAGCTGCTCCGCGGCATGTGGGGTCTTCCAGGACCGGGGCACAAACCTTCATCCCCTGTATCGGCAGGCGGAGTGTCAACCACTGCGCCACCAGGGAAGCCCCAAGACCTATGTTTATAATAGATTCACCTATGGTATAGTTCCAGGATCTAACCTCTGATTTTGAATAAATGCCACTGTACCACATAATCTTTTTTTTTGAACATCTTTATTGGAGTATAATTGCTTTACAATGGTGTATTAGTTTCTGTTTTATAACAAAGTGAATCAGTTATACATATACATATGTCCCCATGTCTCTTCCCTCTTGCATCTCCCACCCTCCCTATCCCACCCCTCTAGGTGGTCACAAAGCACCAAGCTGATCTCCCTGTGCTATGCGGCTGCTTCCCACTATACCACATAATCTTAAATGTGATTTAACCTTTCAAAAATTGAGTGCCTCATGTGGGTCTAGCACTTCTCTATAGCTGGTGAGTGGTTTAAGAGAAATGTAGATAGCTTTTCCTTCAAGATTACCATTTTGTTAAGAATACAAAACAAAGACATGAGAAACAGTGACTCGTTTTGGATTTTCCTTTGATCAGAGCATGTTCAAGGTGGAAGAGCTATTTAAGTATGTGATGATGACTCACCAAAATTGAACCATAGCAATACCAGTAGAGTTCGTTTTTTTGATATTCACCTTTTCATTAGTAGTTTGATTATATCTGATTTGGAGGTGTAAGGAGTATGCAAAATTGGTGAAATTTTCAATTTTTTAATATTAGCAAATAAAATGATTATGCTTCTTTTATGAAAGTTTAACTTGATTCCTTTCAAAACATTGATCTTCCATTTTATAAATTCTATTCTCCCTGGATAGCGTCTTCCTTCTTTCAGTGTACTGGCATACCATCAGATCAGAAATCCTTGCCATATAGAATCCCAAGCCTCCATTTCAGATTCATTTTTCATCTCTTGCTAATACTAATTTCCTGCTTATTTCCTGGTGGGGATGTTCCTTGACAACATGGTGGTGTTAAAAAAAAAAAAAAAGATATTAACATTCTAATATAGGTGTAGATGTAAGTATTTAAGAATCCTATCACATAAACACTTTGGGAAGGTAATGAACAAAGAGCTAGAAAAAAATAGTAATTGTGAGGAAAGTTAAATATACTGTCTAAGTAGGTCACTTTGTATTCTACTTTAAGTTCAGATAGGCCAGAGGACATTTTTATGATGAATTAATGCTGTCCTATCAAATGCATACCAAACCCCCAGGGAAGCCTGATTATGTCACCTGAGAGCATATGCTAAGAGGTCAATTGACTCCTTTCTCTGGTTATGATCATCATTAATGATAATGGACATTCTGTTCTGGGACTGAGGTAAGGGCATACTCTTTTATTGACCATTGATGCTATTGAAAATAATAGACATTTATATGGGAGAATTTAGGAGCATCTTGGGGAAGGTGGCTAGGGAAGGTCAATTCAGCATAACAGAAATAGCATCCCTCCATTCAAAGGCATTTGGCTGGACCTTGAGTCAGAGGAGGGAAGATGTGTTTGACAGATATGACATTTCCCACTTCCATATTACTCATTTGTGTCCTTTCAGTATACTCTCTCTCCATGGAAATTAGTTTTTTGTGTTCATTCATCCGTCCTAGCTAGAAAGGTGAGGTGAATAACAGTTTTGCAAAGTCTTCAATTGCGAGGAAATATAAGGGACAAGCTGGAGAATTACAAACACTTTGTCTTGCATGCTGTGTTCAGTTTTGCCTGAGAAGGTGTCTTATGGCTCCAGAAGGCCCAGAACTGAGTGGTGTCACCTGATAGCTGGAAGAATGTTTACACAATCACTGAGCTGAGGAGAAAAAAAATTAATGTTGTAGCTGGACAGAGAACTGAAATCAGAGACCTAGGGAAAAAGGCCCACAATTCAAACTGAAAGGGAGAAGCAAAGGCATAAGTGGAGAGACATTATCAGGGTCAATAGCACAAGTGACTGAGAAAATGGAGAGACGAGTGAGGGATGGAACAGGTAAGATTAGACAGTTTGTGCTCCAAGCATCCAGTAGGTCATTTCTATGAAGTACTTTTAAATTTTTTAAAAAATTAATTAATTTATTTTTGGCTGTGTTGGGTCTTCATTTCTGTGCGAGGGCTTTCTCTAGTTGTGGCGGGTGGGGGCCACTCTTCATCACAGTGAGCAGGCTTCTCACTGTCAAGGCCTCTCTTGTTGCGGAGCACAGGCTCCAGATGCGCAGGCTCAGTAGTTGGGGCTCACGGGCCTAGTTGCTCCGCGGCATGTGGGATCTTCCCAGACCAGGGCTCGAACCCGTGTCCCCTGCATTGGCAGGCAGATCCTCAACCACTGCGCCACCAGGGAAGCCCCTCTGTGAAGCTTTTGGGGCATAAAATTTGATGGGTGTGTGAGTGAAGGAAATCCCCCAAATAAGAGTGGCGGAAACAGGTTAGAACTGTATTTCTCTTTTAGATAGAAGTCTGGGTTTGCACTCCAAAGCTTATGTGGTATAGCATGGTGTTGGGGCATAGGATTCTTCTGTCTTGTGTTCTCCCTGGTGATGTGATCATGTTCTCTGTGTTCCTAGCAGAGGAAGACATAAAGATAAAGGGCACATGCAATATTTCTTAAGGAAAAGTTTATTAAAATGTTTGAAAGTTTATTAAACATTTCTGCTTGTCTCCCATTGGCCAGAACATAGTCATATATGGCCATGACTAGCAAAACATGGCTCTGAGAAATGTACTCTTATTCTGGGAAACTGAGTGTCAAGTTAACATGAGAGAGACAGTTTTCTTTTAGTGAAGCATAAAGTGAGAATAGATATTACAAAGTAATTAACTCTGATACAGAGTTAAACTGGACTGAACGCACTGTAACCAGATCACCTGGCAAGCTGCCCACTGATTCATAGCCTACCTAGGCAGTGGTAAGTGGAATGCTTCAATGATTTGGGATTCTTTCTATCTTTGAGAAGGAGTTGGAAATCAGACTTCAAATGAGGATGAGAGAATTCAAGGCAAAATCAGGGAGCTCTTTTTTTTTAAATTTATTTATTTTTATTTTATTATTTTTTAAATTTTTTTTTAGGGAGCTCTTGATATCATAGTAAAGTTCTGTCTTTTTGGTAAACTATCTTCTAATGGTCAAGCATTCAGGAGACTCTTATCTGCTCTGAAACATTCTAGGACTTTAAATTATGGGGACTAGCCCTCTATTTCAATCTGTACGCAACAAAGATCACAGTGGGAGAGAACCTGAACCCATCTCTCACATGGTATTCACACGTGTACAAATCCATCTGAAAAACTTGGTTTTCCCTGAGGAGATTGAATTGGAGTAAAAGAAACTGAGGCCTCTAATAAGAGAATATCACCATGAGTTAAAGAATCCGGAAGAATGGACTAGCTTTAACAGCAGAGCTTAGATGTAAAAGAAAGCAGTGGTTCCAAACAGAGTGTGAGACACATCAGACCAACTCCTTCCTTCGCACCTGCAGTGTGCCAGTGCTTGCTGGTGAAGAATGAGTGGGCTGTGGTCTAAGGGGAAGACCTCTGCACTAGGGCTCACTTTTTTGAGCTCCCCTGACAGCACTGACCATATGAAGCGCAGGGTGCTTGCTCTCTGTGAAGGGAGATGAGAACTGAAAATGAACAATGTGGAGAAGGTCAAAGCCCTGCCAGTGAAATGAGCAAAAATCCATTAGAAATGAGCTCTCGAGTGGTAAGACCAGTGGAAATCAGAGTGGAAGGGCTATGGATATAACAGGTTTGAGAATCACAGTCATTCCTGGCAATCTTAGATTCCAAGAAGGAGAATTGGGGAATGAGATGCCAGGAAAATTCCAGACTTCTGAATTATTGGCCTGGATTCAAAGCTTTGATGATTGCACAGTGTTCTAAATGTGACAAATTTACCTTCATTGGTGTGACACAACAAAAAGAATACAGATGGAAACAAGAATGGGGAAAAGAGTGATATTCCAGAATTCAGGTGTGTACAGAGTCAGGATCTGGGTGGGAAGCAAGAACATAGGAGTATTTTATTTTATTTATTTATTTTTTACATCTTTATTGGAGTATAATTGCTTTACAATGGTGTTAGTTTCTGCTTTATAACAAAGTGAATCAATTACACATATACATATGTTCCCATATCTCCTCCCTCTTGTGTCTCCCTCCCTCCCACCCTCTCTATCCCACCCCTCTAGGTGGTCACAAAGTACCGAACTGATCTCCCTGTGCCATGCGGCTGCTTCCCACTAGCTATCTATTTTACGTTTGGTAGTGTACATATGTCCATGCCACTCTCTCACTTTATCACAGCTTACCCCTCCCCCTCCCCATATCCTGAAGTCCATTCTCTAGTAAGTCTGTGTCTTTATTCCCGTCTTGCCCCTAGTTTCTTCACGACATTTCATTTTTTCTTAGACTAAACTATTTTGATGCCTCTACTAGAAGTTTAAATTGCACACTAGAACAGTCTTCTCTGCCAATGACATCCTGGTTTCCTGTTCAGCATACTGCAGTATTCACTGAGGAAGAAAGTAGAAAGGCTATGAAATGCTCAAAATACAGCTCAAACCTAAATTCTTATAGAACACAAACCATGCATGCATGGTTTACTGGGATCACAGAGTGGAAGTTCCTTAGTCAGATACATACTGAGGATTAGGCATATTTGAATATGCAGGATTAGTGGGTTGGTCACACAAAAATTTCATGAAAAAAAGGCAGATGAATGGATCTCAAAATATGCAGTGGATCATAAGAAAAAGTTTCCTGTGTTGATGAGGAAAAAGTTGGATAAGGAATGTGATTGATAAGAAATGACAAACAATGTCTGACCTCTCTTATTTCACTTAGCATAATGCCCTTGAAGTCCATCCATGTAGTCAAAGATGGCAAGATTCCATTCCTTTTCATGGCTGAATAATATTCCATTATATATAATGGAATAAATATATACACATATATTTATAATAAATATTCCATAATTTCTATATCTGTTCATCCGTCAATGGACACTTAGATTGTTTCCATCTTGGCTGTTGTAAATAGTGCTGCAATGAACATGGTGCATATACCTTTTTGAGTTAATGTTTTCATTTTCTTTGGATAAATACCCAGAAGTGGAATTGCTTCTTTTCTTTGAATAAATACCCAGAAGTGGAATTGCTTCTGGAATATGGTAGTTTATTTTTAATTTTTTGAGGAACCTCCATACTGTTTTCCATAGTGGCTGCACCCGTTTACATTCCCACACTGTACAGGGTTCCCTTTTGTCCACATCCTCACCAACATTTGTTATTTGTAGTTGTTTGTGATAGCCATTCTAAAAGGTGTGGGGTGATATCTCATTGTGGCTTTGATTTGTATTTCCCTGATGCTGACTGATGTTGAGCATCTTTTCATGTATCTATTGGTCATCTGTATGTCTTCTTTGAAAAAAATGTCTATTCAGATATTCTGCCCATTTTTTTTTTTTTTTTTTTTTTTTTTTGCGGTATGCGGACCTCTCACTGTTGTGGCCTCTCCCGTTGCGGAGCACAGGCTCCGGACGCGCAGGCTCAGCCGTCATGGCTCACGGACCCAGCCACTCCGCGGCATGTGGGATCTTCCCGGACCGGGGCACGAACCCGTGTCCCCTGCATCGGCAGGCGGACTCGCAACCACTGCGCCACCAGGGAAGCCCTCTGCCCATTTTTTAATCAGACTGTTTTTTCATTGTTGAGTTGTAAGAGTTCTTTATATATTTTGGATATTAGCCCCTTATCATATAAATTGATCTGCATATATTTTGTCCCGTTCAGTAGGTTGCCTTTTCATTTTGTTGTTGGTTTCTTTTGCTGTTCAGAAGCTTTTCAGTTTGATGTAGTCCCACTTTGCTTTTGTTGCCTTTGCTTCTGGTGTCAGATTCAAAAAATCATCACCAAGATCTATGCCAAGGAGTTACCATCTTTTTTTTTCTTCTAGTAGTTTTATGGTTTCGGGTTTTACATTGAAGTCATTAATCCATTTTGAGTTAATTTTTGTGTATGGTATAATATAGTGGTCCAGTTTCGTTCTTTTCTATGTGGCCATTCAATTTTTCCAACACTGTTTAATGAAGAAACTATCATGCCCTCATTGTATATTCTTGGCACCTTTGACATACATGGGTTTATTTCTGAGCTCTATTCTGTTCTGTTGATCTCTGTTCCTGTTTTTATGCCAATACCATACTGTTTAAATTACTATAGTTTGTAATATAGCTTGAAATTGGGGAATGTGATGCTCCCAGCTTTGTTCTTTCTCAATTTGCTTTTGATATTTAGGGTTTCTTGTGGTTTCATACAAATTTTAGGAATGTTCCAGTTCTATGAAAAACACCATTGGTATTTTGATAGGGATTGCTTTGAATCTGTAGATTGCTTTGGGAAGTATAGACATTTTAAAAATATTAACTTTTCTAATTTGTAAGCACCAAATATCTTTCCATTTATTTGTTTATTCAGTTTCTTTCATCAGTGTCTTGTTTTTTTCTTAATAAATTTATTTATCTTTGGCTGCATTGGGTCTTTGTCGCTGTGCGCGGGCTTTCACTAGTTGCGGCGAGTGGGGGCTACTCTTCGTTGCGGTGCACGGGTTTCTCATAGCGGTGGCTTCTTGTTGCAGAACATGGGCTCTAGGCACACGGTCTTCAGTAGTTGTGACACGCAGGCTCAGTAGTTGTGGCTCACAGGCTCTAGAGCGCAGGCTCAGTAGTTGTGGAGCACGAGCTTAGTTGCTCCGCGGCATGTGGTATCTTCCCAGACCAGGGCTCGAACCCATGTCCCCTGCACTGGCAGGCGGATTCTTAACCACGGTGCCACCAGGGAAGCCCCATCAGTGTCTTACAGCTTGCAATATGCAGGTCTTTAATCTCCTTGGTTAAATTTATTCCTAGATATTTTATTGTTTTTGATGCAGTTGTAATTGTATTCTTTATTTTTCTTTATGATAGTTCATTATTAGTGTATAGAAACACAATAGATTTTTTAATATTGATTTTTCTATCCTGAAACTTTACTGAATTCATTTATTCTAATAGTTTTTTGATGCAGTCTTTATGTTTTCCTATGTATAATACCATGTCATCTGCAAATACTGGCAGTTTTACCTCTTCCTTTCCAATTTGAGTGCCTTTTATTTCTTTTCCTTGCCTATTTGCTCTGGCTAGGACTTCCAATACTATGTTAAACAAAAGTGACAAGAGTGGGCATCCTTTTTTTGTTCCTAATCTTGGAGGAAAAGCTTTCATCTTTTCACCGTTGAGTATGATGTTAGCTGTGGGTTTGTCATATATGGCCTTTATTTTGTTGACCTGAGTTTCTTCTATACCCACTTTCTAGAGAGTCTTTAGCATAAATGAACATTGAATTTTGTCAAATGTTTTTTCTGCATCTGTTGAGATGAACATATGATTTTTATCCTTAATTTTGATAATGTGGTATATCACATTGACTAACTGTGGATGTTGAACTATCCTTGCATCCCTAGAATAAATCTAACTTGATCATGGTGTCTGATCATTTCAGTATATTGTTGAATTCAGTTTGCTCATATTTTGCTCACATTTTCTTGAGGAATTTTACATCTCTGTTTGTTAGGGATATTGGCCTGCAATTTCCTTGTGACATCTTTGTCTGGTTTTGGTATCAGGGTAAGTCTGGCCTCATATGAATTTGGAAGAGTTCCCTCTTCTTCTGTTTTTGGAAGAGTTTGAAAAAGATTGGTATTAATTCTTTGAATGTTTGGTAGAACTCACCAGTGAAGCCATCTTGTCCTGGGAGGGTTTTCATGACTGATTCACTATCCTAACTAGTAATCATTTTATTCAGATTTTCCGTTTCTTTATGATTTAGTCTTGGTAGGTTGTATGTTCGTAGAAATTTATCCATTTCTTCTAGGTTGTCCAGTTTGTTGGTGTATAATTGTTCAGAGTAGTCTCTTATGGTCCTTTGTATTTCCATGGTATCAGTTTTAATATCTCCTCTTTCATTTCTGATATTATTTGAGTACTCCCTTTTTTCTTGGTGAGTCTAGCTAGAGGTTTGTCAGTTTTGTTTATCTTTTCAGAGAACCAGCTCTGTTTCATTGATCTTCGCTATTGTCCCTTTAGCCTCTATTTCATATATTTCTGCTCTAATCATTGTTATTTCCTTTCCTCTACTAACTTACTAACTTTGGGCTTTATTTGTTTTTTTTTTTTCCCTAGTTCCTTGAGATGTGAAGTTTGATGATTTGAAACTTTTCTTATTTCTTGAGGTTGACATTTATTGCTATGAACGTCCCTCTAAGAACTGCTTTTGTTGCAACCCATAAATCTGATATGTTGCATTTCCTTTGTAATTTTTCTCAAGGTATTTTTATTACCCTTTTATTTCTTCTGATCCATTGGTTGTTCAGTAGCATTTTGTTTAATTTCCACATATTTGTGAATTTTCCAGTTTTCTTTGTGTAATTTCTAGTTTCATGCCATTGTGGTCCGAAAAGATGCTTGATATGATTTCACCCCTTTTAAATTTATTAAGACGTGTTGTGCCCTAACATATGATATGTCTTCAAAAATGTTCCATGTGCGCTTGAGAATAATGTGTATTCTATTGCATTTGCATGGAATTCTCTATAAATATCTGTTGAGTTCATCTGATCTAATGTGTTGTTTAAGACCAAGGTTTTCTTATTGATTTTTCTGTCTACATAATCTGTTCATTGGTGTCAGTGAGGTATTAAGGTCCCCATTACTATTTTTTTTTTAATTTTAGAATTGTATTTATTTTTATATACAGCAGGTTCTTATTAGTTATCCATTTTATACATATTAGTGTCTATACATCAATCCCAATCTTCCAGTTCTTCACACCACCCCACCCCCGTGCCACTTTCCTCCTTGGTGTCCATACGTTTGTTCTCTACATCTGTGTCGCTATTTCTGCCACGCAAACCGGTTCATCTGTACCATTTTTCTAGGCTGCATGTATATGCGTTAATATACAATATTTGTTTTTCTCTTTCTGACTTACTTCACTCTGTATGACAGACTCTAGGTCCATCCATGTCTCTACAAATGACTCATTTTCGTTCCTTTTTATGGCTGAGTAATATTCCATTGTGTATATGTACCACACCTTTATCCATTCATCTGTTAGTGGACACTTAGGTTGCTTCCATGACCTGGCTATTGTAAACAGTGCTGCAATGAACATTGGGGTGCATGTGTCTTTTTGAATTATAGTTTTCTCTGGGTATATGCCCAGTAGTGGGATTGCTGGATCATATGGTAATTCTATTTTTAGTTTTATAAGGAACCTCCATACTATTCTCCATAGTGGCTCTATCAACTTACATTCCCACCAACAGTGCAAGAGGGTTCCCTTTTCTCCACACCCTCTCCATCATTTGTTTTTTTTGTAGATTTTCTGATGATGCCCATTCTAATTGGTGTGAGGTGATACCTCATTGTAGTTTTGGTTTGCATTTCTCTAATAATTAGTGATGTTGAGCAGTTTTTCGTGTGCTTCTTGGCCATCTGTATGTCTTCTTTGGAGAAATATCTGTTTAGGTCTTCTGCCCGTTTTTGGATTAGGTTGTTCGTTTTTTTAATATTGAGCTGCATGAGCTGTTTATATATTTTGGAGATTAATCCTTTGTCCATTGATTCGTATGAAAATATTTTCTCCCATTCTGAGGGTCGTGTTTTCATCTTGTTTGTACTTTCCTTTGCTTTGCAAAAGCTTTGAAGTTTCATTAGGTCCGATTTGTTTATTTTTGTTTTTATTTCCATTACTCTAGGAGGTGGATCAAAAAAGACCTTGCTGTGATTTATGTCAAAGGGTGTTCTTATCTTTTCCTCTAAGAGTTTTATAGTGTCTGGTCTTATATTTAGATCTCTAATCCATTTTGAGTTTATTTTTGTGTATGGTGTTAGGGAGTGTTCTAATTTCATTCTTGTACATGTAGCTGTCCAGTTTCCCCAGCATCACTTATTGAATAGACTGTCTTTTCTACATTTTATATCCGTGCCTCCTTTGTCATAGATTAGTTGACCATAAGTGTGTGGGTTTATCTCTGGGTTTTCTATCCTGTTCCATTGATCTATATTTCTGTTTTTGTGCCAGTACCATATTCTCTTCATTACTGTAGCTTTGTAGTATAGTCTGAGGTCAGGGAACCTGATTCCTCCAGCTCTGTTTTTTTTCCCTCAAGATGGCTTTGGCTATTCGGGGTCTTTTGTGTCTCCATACAAATATTAAGATTTTTTTTGTTATAATTCTGTAAAAACATGCCATTAGTAATTTGATAGGGATTGCATTGAATCTGTAGATTGCTTTGGGTAGTATAGTCATTTTCACAATAGTGATTCTTCCAGTCCAAGAACATGGTATATCTGTCCATCTGTTTGTATCATCTTTAATTTCTTTCATGTGTCTTATAGTTTTCTGCATACAGGTCTTTTGTCTCCCTAGGTAGGTTTATTCCTAGGTATTTTATTCTTTTTGTTGCAGTGGTAAATGGGAGTGTTTCTTTAATTTCTCTTTCAGATTTTTCATCATTAGTGTACAGGAATGCAAGAGATTTCTGTGCCTTAATTTTGTATCCTGCAACTTTACCAAATTCACTGATTAGCTCTAGTAGTTTTCCAGTGACATCTCTAGGATTCTGTATGTATAGTATCATGTCATCTGCAAACAGTGACAGTGTTACTTCTTCTTTTCCAATTTGTATTCCTTTTATTTCTTTTTCTCCTCTAATTGCCGTGGCTAGAACTTCCTAAACTATGTTGAGTAATAGTGCCGAGAGTCGATATCCTTGTCTTGTTCTGATCTCAGAAGAACTGCTTTCAGTTTTTCACCATTGAGAATGATGTTGCCTGTGGGTTTGTTGTATATGGCCTTTATTATGTTGAGGCAGGTTCCCTCTATGACCACCTTCTGGAGAGTTTTTATAATAAATGGGTGTTGAATTTTGTCAAAAGCTTTTTCTGCATCTATTGAGATGATCATACGGTTTTTCTCCAACTTGTTAATATGGTGTATCACATTGACTGATTTGCGTATGTTGAAGAATCCTTGCATCCCTGGGGTAAATCTCACTTGATCATGGTGTATGATCCTTTTAATGTGTTGCTGGATTCTATTTGCTAGTATTTTGTTGAGGATTTTCGCATCTATATTCATCAGTGATATTGGTCTGTAATTTTCTTTTTTTGTAATATCTCTGTCTGGTTTGGGTATCAGGGTGATATTGGCCTCCTAAAATGAGTTTGGGAGTGTTCCTTCCTCCGCAATGTTTTGGAAGAGTTTGAAAAGGATGGGTGTTAGCTCTTCTCTAAATGTTTGATAGAATTCCCCTATGAAGCCATCTGGTCCTGGACTTTTGTTTGTTGGAAGATGTTTAATCACAGTTTCAATTTCATTACTTGTGATTGGTCTGTTCATATTTTCTATTTATTCCTGGTTCAGTCTGGGGAAGTTATACCTTTCTAAGAATTTGTCCATTTCTTCCAGGTTGTCCATTTTATTGGCATAGAGTTGCTTTTAGTGGTCTCTTAGGATGCTTTGTATTTCTGCAGTGTCTGTTGTAACTTCTTTCTCATTTTCATTTTATTGAGTTGAGTCCTCTCCTTCCTTTACTTGATGGGTCTGGCTAACAGTTTATCAATTTTTGTTTATCTTCTCAAAGAATAAGCTTTTAGTTTTGCTGATGTTTGCTACTGTTTTCTTTGTTTCTATTTCATTCATTTCTGCTCTGATCTTTATGATTTCTTTCCTTCTACTAACTTTGGGTTTTGTTTGTTCTTCTTTCTCTAGTTCCTTTAGGTTTAAGGTTAGATTGCTTATTTGAGATTTTTCTTGTTTGCTGAGGTAGGCTTGTGTTGCTATAAGCTTCCGTCTTAGAACTGCTTTTGCTGCATCCCATAGGTTTTGGATCATCGTGTTTTCATTTTCATTTGTCTCTAGGTATTTTTTGATTTCCTCTTTGATTTCTTCAGTGATCTCTTAGTTATTTAGTAACGTATTGTTTATCCTCCATGTGTTTGTGTTTTTTATGTTTTGTTCCCTGTAATTGATTTCTAATCTCATAGTGTTGTGGTCAGAAAAGAAGCTTGAAACGATTTCAACTTTCTTAAAGTTATTGAGGCTTGATTTGTGACCCAAGATGTGATCTATGCTGGAGAATGTTCCGTGCACCCTTGAGAAGAAAGTGTAATCTGTTTTTGCATGGAATGTCCTATAAATATCAATTAAATCTATCTGGTCTATTGTGTCATTTAAATCTTGTATTTCCTTATTAATTTTCTGTTTGGATGATCTGTCCATTGGTGTGAGGTGTTAAACTCCCCCGCTATTACTGTGTTACTGTCCATTTCCTCTTTTATAGCTGTTAGCAGTTGCTTTATGCATTGAGGTGCTCCTATGTTGGGTGTGTATTTATTTATAATTTTTATCTTCTTCTTGGATTGATCCTTTGACCATTATGTAGTGTCCTTCCTTGTCTCTTGTAACATTCTTTATTTTAAAGTCTATTATATCTGATATGAGTATTGCTACTCCAGCTTTCTTTTGGTTTCCATTTGCATGGAATATCTTTCTCCATCCCCTCACTTTCAGTCTGTGTGTGTCCCTAGGTCTTAAGTGGGTTTCTTGTAGACAACATATATATGGGTCTTGTTTTTGTATCCCTTCACGAGCTTGTATCTTTTGGTTGGAACATTTAATCCAATCACATTTAAGCTAATTATTGATATGTATGTTCCTATGACCATTTTCTTAACTGTTATGAGTTTGTTTTTGTAGGTCCCTTTCTTCTCTGTGTTTCCCAGTTAGAGAAGTTCCTTTAGCCTTTTTTCTAGAGCTGGTTTGGTGGTGCTGAATTCTCTTAGCTTCTGCTTGTCTGTAAAGCTTTTGATTCCTCTGTCAAATCTGAATGAGATCCTTGACGGGTAGGATAATCTTGGTTGTAGGTTCTTCCCTTTCATCACTTTAAATATATCATGCCACTCCCTTCTGGCTTGTAGAGTTTCTGCTGAGAAATCAGCTGTTAACCTTATGGGAGTTCCCTTGTATGTTATTTCTCTTTTTTTCCTTGCTGCTCTCAAATTTTTTCTTTGTCTTTAATTTTTGATAGTTTGATTAATATGTGTCTCGGCATGTTTCTCCTTGGGTTTATCCTGTATGGGACTCTCTGCGCTTCCTGGACTTGGGTGTCTATTTCCTTTCCCACGTTAGGGACATTTTCGACTATAATCTCTTCAAATGTTTTCTCAGGTCCTTTCTCTCTTCTCCTTCTGGGACCCCTATCATGTGAATATTGTTGTGTTTAGTGTTGTCCCAGTGGTTCCCTTAGGCTGTCTTCTTTTTATTCTTTCTTCTTTGTTCTGTTCCGCAGCAGTGAATTCCACCATTCTGTCTTCCAGGTCACTTATCTGTTCTTCTGCCTCAGTTATTCTGATATTGATTCCTTCTAGTGTAGTGTTCATTTCAGTTATAGTATTGTTCATCTCTGTTTATTCTTTAATTCTTCTAGGTCTTTTTTAAACATTTCTTGCCTCTTCTCGATCTTTGGCTCCATTTTTTTTCCGAGGTCCTGGATCATCATCACTATCATTATTCTGAATTCTTTTTCTTGAAGGTTGCCTATCTCCACTTCATTTAGTTGTTTTTCTGGGGTTTTATCTTGTTTCTTCATCTGGTACATAGCCCTCTGCATTTTCAGCTTGTCTTTCTGTGAATGTGGTTTTTGTTCCACAGGCTGCAGGATTGTAGTTTTTCTTCTTTTCTTTTTTCTCTCTTCTGCTGTAGTTTTTCTTCTGCTTCTGCTGTCTTCCCTCTGGTGGATGAGGCTATCTGAGAGGCTTGTGCAAGTTTCCTGGTGGGAGGGAGTGGTGGTGGGTAGAGCTGGGTGTTGCTCTGGTGGGTAGATCTCAGTAAA
The DNA here is from genome assembly GCA_004363435.1 of Platanista minor. Taxonomy (NCBI): domain Eukaryota; kingdom Metazoa; phylum Chordata; class Mammalia; order Artiodactyla; family Platanistidae; genus Platanista; species Platanista minor. Next base: position 28,175 of record RJWK010000961.1, read on the forward strand.
ACTTTAATCCACTTCTCTGCCGATGGATGGGCCTGGGTTCCCTCCCTGTTGGTTGTTTGGCCTGAGATGACCCAACACTGGAGCTTACCTGGGCTCTTTGGTGGGTCTACTGGTGGACTCTGAGATGGCTCATGCCAAGGAGTACTTCCTAGAACTTCTGCTGCCAGTGTCCTTGTCCTCATGGTGAGCCACAGCCACCCCCCACCTCTGTAGGAAACCCTCTAACACTAGCAAGTGGGTCTGGTTTTGTCTCCTGTGGGGTCACTGCTCCTTCCCCTTGGTCCCAGTGTGCACACTACTTTGTGTGTGCCCTCAAAGACTGGAGTCTCTGCTTCCCCCAGTCCTGTAGAAGTCCTGAAATCAAATCCCACTAACCTTCAAAGTCTGATTCTCTAGGAATTCCTCCTCCCATTGCCAGACCCCCAGGTTGGGAACCCTGACTTGGGGCTCAGAACCTTCACTCCATTTTTTTTTTTTTTTTTGCGGTACGCGGGCCTCTCACTGTTGTGGCCTCTCCTGCTGCTGTGGCCTCTCCTGCTGCGGAGCACAGGCTCCGGACATGCAGGCTCAGCGGCCATGGCTCACGGGCCGAACCTTCACTCCAGTGGGTGGACTTCTGTGGTATAAGTTTTTTCCAGTTTATGAATAATCTACCCACCAGTTATGGGAATTGATTTTATTGTGGTTGCGCCCCTCCTACCATCTCATTGTGGCTTCTCCTTTGTCTTTGAATGTGGGTTATCTTTTTTGTGAGTTCTAGTGTCTTCATGTCGATGATTATTTAGCAGTAAGCTGTGATTCCAGTGCTCTTGCAAGAGGGAGTGAACGCATGTCCTTCCACTCTGCCACCTTGAACCAATCTCTCCCCCATTATTATTGTATTGCTGTCTTTTTGTCTCTTTAGTTCTGTTACTGTTTGCTTTATATATTTAGCTGCTTCTATGCTGAGTGCATAAATATTTACAAATGTTATATCTTCTTGTTGGATTGACCCCTTTATTATGTAATGCCTTGCTTTTTCTCCTGTTGCAGTCTTTGTTTTAAAGTCTGTTTTATCTAAGTATATATACTCCAGCTATCTTTTGGTTTCCATTTGTATGGAATCTATTTTTCATAAAAAAAATTAATTTAGTTCAAAGTAATGAATAATAAAGATGCTAAATGACAGGACAGGAGTGGATAAGCACAGTGAAAACTTCAACAAAGAGATGGGAAATATAAGAAAGTACCAAATAAAAGTCAGAGTCAAAAAATACCATAACTGAATTGAAAGATATACTAAAGGGGTTAACAACAGACAAGAGGGTGAAGAATCAGTCAACTCAAAGAAAAAGCAGTGGAACTCAACCAATCAGAGTGACAAAATGAAAAAGGAATTTTAAAAAGTGAAGGTAGGTTAAGGGACTTATGCAATGACATCAAACTGGCTAACATTTGTATCATGAGGCTCCCAGAAGATTTTTCTTCTCATTTTCATTTCAATAATTATATATATTTTTATTTTTAGAAGCTTTATTTTTAGGGTTCTAATGTACTTGTTCATGACCGGACATGTTCCACTGCATGCTCACTGATTTGTTTGATTGCATCTTAGTGGGTTCATACATATCTGGTCTAGGCTATTTGACATTTCTAATATGCAGTCCTTGGAGGACTACATATACTGCTTTTTCTTGCTGCTGACTTTTATTCACAGTGGCTTTTTTCTCATGTACTTGTTTGTCTCATTGTCTTTTTTTTTTTTTTTTTGCAGTACGCAGGCCTCTCACTGTTGTGGCCTCTCCCGTTGTGGAGCACAGGCTCAGTGGCCATGGCTCATGGACCTAGCCGCTCCGGGGCATGTGGGATCTTCCCAGACTGGGGCACGAACCCGTGTCCCCTGCATTGGCAGGCAGACTCTCAACCACTGCGCCACCAGGGAAGCCCTCATTGTCTTATTTTAGTTGCAGTCTGATGGGCACATATTAGGAAATATTTCCCTTTACAACAATTCTTCTCAAACTATAATGTGCATAAAAATCACCCAAGGAACTTATTAAAATGTAGATCATAATTCAATAGTTTTGGGTTGGGGTCTGAGAGCCTGGGTTTCTACTCTGCTCCCAGATGATAATATTGCTGTTTGTCCATAGAACACATTTTGAATAGCATGGGCTTAGAAGAATTGCCCAAGTTTCTGCTGGTGTTCAGAAACTTCTACCCAGAAACTGGGGTCACATCAACCTACATCACCCTTGACTTGAAAGAGTACTGGAAGTTGCCCTACCACACAATTAGCTCAAAGCTCAATATCCTGATAGCATTATGGTTACTGGTATTTGCTCTCTGGGAAATCCTGCATCACCTACTTGCAAATCTGTCCCTAGCTCCATGCCCCTCTCACACTATTGAATGTTTTTTAAGAGGGGATATTAAGAGTTATTCCTGTTAGACCAGTGATACCACAAAATATGTCTACCTACTCAATACATGGTGTCTTGCTGCAGGAAGGTCCCTAGAGTACCCAGTTAGTCATAATGCCAGAATCAAAAGCTTTATTTACTTTTTAAAAACTTTGAAAAAAATAGTTTGTAACAGAACACTAGCTACGTGTTGTCATGAAAATCAGTGGAGATAATAGAGTTGGAAGAGCATTGATAATAATAAAGGGTTATAGAAATATAAAAATATAAATTGATATGTTTCTTGATTATCTGTGATTCTCTGCAGTGGACAAAGTATGCAGTGCTGTCATAAGGCAAAATGGTGCTTGATCGTTTTATCTCATTTACCATCTTTGAACTGAGACATTTCCTTTGGATCTTTGTTTCTCTTATCAACCTTACTTGTATTTAAGCTATTATTACAGTGACCTCAACTTATCTTACCATAAAGTTTTTTCCAATAGTTTTTCTCCATTTTATAGAAATAGAGCTCATACTACTAGTAGGATGCAAATCCAGACAGGTGGATTATGTTTTGTAATGAAATATGGCCATAGCACTGAGTTGGGATAATTTATATTTGGCAGTACCTCCAGTTCAAAAATTCCTACATGTGCCTGCTTTAAAGAATTTGTTAGCTGATAACACTTCCCACTAGCCTGGGCCAAAGCAAGGTCATTCTCACTTATACAACAGGTAAGTTAAGGTGTTCACAGTTCAAACTTGTAGCTCACCAAAGCTTCAAAGTAATATTCCAGATATAAGTGCTTGTTTTTAGCAGCTAACTAGCAGACCTTATAATGCATGCCAGGTGTGGTACCCTCTGCTCTCCAATCTACCCAGTCATTAAAACTTTGCTAAGAGCACATTTCTCTCCACTAGAATTTTCCTAGGGGCTCTATCCAGGTGCATGAAATAGTTAGGAGGACCACACATACATTTGCATTAAAATTAGTTTCTGATTTGCATATCATTTACATACACCTACACAGACTGTGCCATCTATTCTTAGGTAGCTTTTTGCAAACATTATTTATTGCTACCCTTAAGGTTGACACTCCTTGAATTTTCTTCTTTACTTTCATCCTCACCCAGTCTCTGACCCCAGATCTTGACATCAAAGAAATACACAAAGATGGTGCTGATATAGAGAGAAAACAAAAGCTTTCTGCTGGGTTGTGGTGTGAAGAACACAAACAAGACATATTTCAAGGAATCTTTCATCTTTAGATCCAAATTATACATTGCTTTTTCTTTTTCAAGAGCAAGAGATAGAATTGAGATTTTTTTGATGGAGAGAAAAAGATGCAAGAATGTTAGTATTTTAAGTATATAAACTTAAAACACTTTGTGGAGTGATTCATTTATTTAACAAATATTTATTCAGTACTAATGTTCAAGGGCTTTACTAGGTATTGGGCATTCAGCAGTGAATAAAACATAATAAAAAAAGAAACCTGTTCTCATAGGGTTTACATTCTAGTTGTTAAGAATTGGATTGGGAGAGAAACTGATTTATTGGTAGATAAACCAATAAATGAGTAATAAAATATGTTTACAATCGTCATCAATTCTAGAGATAAAAATAAGGGAAGGGGGCATAAGGAATGCAGGATTTCAGAATAAGGAGCCTACAATTTCAAATAGGCTGGTAAGAGAAGATATCTTGGAGAAGTTTTTATTTCAGTAACGACCTAAAGGAGCTAGGAAAGAAAGCCATGCTGGCATCCAAGGGAATACTAGTGTCTTTAGGAATTACCTGAAAACCTTACTAAAATGCAAATTCCTGGGCTTACACCTCTTAGTCGTCTAAGTTTTATTAAGTACCCCGGGAGATTCCAGTGCAAAAGGTTCTCATGCAACAAAATTAAGAGGAAGGTGTAGGCATTTCCCATATGTCCCCTGCCTCCACACATGTACAGCTTTCCTCATTATCAACATCCCACACCAGAGTGGTACGTTTGTCACAACTGATGAACCTACATTGACACGTCATTATCACCCAAGGTCCATAGTTTACATTACAGTTCACTCTTGCTGTTGTATACTCTATGGGTTTGGACAAATTTATTTTTCTTATTATTTTTCTAGATTTACTGACATATAATTGGCATATGACATTGTGTGAGTTTAAGATGTACAATGTGATGATTTGATGAACATATGTATTACAAAATAATTATCACAATAAGGTTAGTTAACACATGCGTCAGCCCACTAAATTATTATTATTTTTTTGTGGTGCAAACATTTAAGATTTACTATCTTGGCAACTTTCAAGTATATAGTACAGTATTGGTAACTATAGTCACCATGCTGAATCTGAAATCCCTAGAACTTATTCATCTTATAACGGGAAGTTTGTACCCTTTGACCAACATCTCCCCATTTCCCCTACCCACTGGTAAAACCACTTCTTGTATTGGTCTCAGCATATCGATTGTGATGCTACTGGCTAGAAATGCCTGAGGCACTCGCCTGGGCCCATACTTCTTGTGGAGAGCCCCACAGACATCTCCCCAACCAGAGTCAAAGTTGTGGCTGAGTCACCTCTTGTAGTTATTATTATTGCAGAAATCACCTTAGCAACAACCATCACGGAACTTAAGAACAGTATTTATTACTCACATGTCCTGGAACACCAAACGGCCCCACGATGAAGTTGCAAATAGAGAGAGAGGGAGGAAGTATGAACCTGGGACTCTGTCTTTATTAGAATCTGAGGATAAGGTGTCTAGCATTTCATGAGTTCACTCCTTATCAGTGAATTAAAAACATAAGAGTAGGAATTAGGGCACCGGAAAGGAAAATGGAGTCACCCAAGCAGTCTGTTATCTATTATACATTACCCAGGGCTTTCTAAAAGGTTAACCTTAGAGAAACTTCATGGAAGGGAGTAGCCTGCTTTCTCAAAATGACATTCCTTAGTCTTGAACTGCACCAGGTTTACACAGTCTCCTACCTGCATCCCAAAGCTCCGAAAAAAGCACACTTGTTCATGGAAGGATGACAAATTATTTTTGTTGAGAAAGAATATAAATGGGGGGCATCTTACTTGGCCATCTTTCTGATCTGGACAAATTTATAATGACATATATCCACTACTGTAGTATCATAAAGAATTTTTTATGGCCCTAAAAATCACTTGAGCTCTGGTTATTCATCCATCCCAACCCCCTGGCAACTACTCATCCTTTTTTTATATCCATAGTTTTATTTTTCCTAGAATATCATATAGTTAGAATCATACAGGATGTAATCTTTTGAGATTGGCTTCTTTCACTTAGTAATTTGCATTTAAGTTTCCTCCCAGTCTTTTCATGGCTTGATACCTCTTTTCTTTTTCTTTTTTTTTTTTTTTTAGTGCTGAATAACATTTTATTGATTAGATATGTTGTGGTTTCTTTATCAATTTACCTCTATGGAAGGACATCTTGGTTGTTCCCAAGATTTGCAATTATTAATAAAGCTACTATAAACATCCATGTTCAGGTATTGTGTCGATAGAAATTTTCACCTCCTTTGGGTAAATACAAAGGAGCATGATTGCTGGATCTTATGGTAAAAGTATGTTATGTTTACTTTTGTAAAAACCCACCAAACTGACTTCCAAAGTGGCTGTACCATTTGCATTCCCAATAGCAGTGAATGAGAGCTCCTGGGCTCCACATCCTCACCAGCATTTGGTTTATCAGGGTTTTGGATTTTGACCATTCTAATAGATGTGTAGTGGTATTGCATTGTCATTTTAATATGATGTGGAGCATCTTTTCCTGCATGCTTATTTGCCATTTGTATATTCTCTTTGAGGTAGCTGTTAAGCTCTTTGACCCATTTTTAAATTGGGTTGTTTGGGCTTCCCTGGTGGTGCAGTGGTTGAGAGGCCACCTGTCGATGCGGGGGACACGGGTTCGTGCCCTGGTCCGGGAAGATCCCACATGCCGCGGAGCAGCTGGGCCCGTGAGCCATGGCCGGTGGGCCTGCGCATACCGAGCCTGTGCTCCGCAGAGGGAGAGGCCGCAACAGTGAGAGGCCCGCGTACCGCAGAAAAAAAAAAGTTCAGTTTGGGCATCCCTGGTGGCGCAGTGGTTGGGAGTCCGCCTGCCGATGCGGGGGATGCGGGTTCGTGCCCCGGTCCGGGAGGGTCCCACGTGCCGCAGGGCGGCTGGGCCCGTGAGCCATGGCCGCTGAGCCTGCGTGTCTGGAGCCTGTGCTCCGCAGCGGGAGAGGCCACAGCAGTGAGAGGCCCGTGTACCGCAAAAAAAAAAAAATTGGGTTGTTTATTTATTGTTGAGTTTAGAGTGTTCTTTAAAATTTTTTTTTAACAGTCCTTTGTGAGATGTCTTTTGCAAATATTTTCTTCCAGTCTAAGGCTTCTCTTCATATACTTGTGACATTTTCTTTCACAGAGCAGAAGTTTTTAACTTTAATGAAGTCCAGCTTAATTATTTCTTTCATGGATTGTGACTTTGGTGTTATATCTAAAATGTCTTTGTCATACCTAAGGTCACCTAGGTTTTCTCCTGTGTTGTCTTCTAGTTTTATAGTTTGAGGTTTTACATTCTGGTCTGTGATTCATTTTGATTTGATTTTAGTCAAGTGTGTAAGGTCTGTGTCCATGTTCATTTCATTGGTTTTTTTTCCAACAAACATCATTTGTTGAAAAGACTATCTTTGTTCTATCATATTGCCTTTGTTTCTTTGCCAAAGATCAGTTGATTGTATTTACATGGGTCTGTTTCTGGGCTCTATTTTTTTCCATTGATCTATTAGTCTATTCTTTCTGCAATACCAGACTCTTTTGGTTACTGTGGCTGTATAGTGACTCTGACTTTAAGTCAGGCAGCATCAGTCTTCCAACTTTATTCTTCCCATTCAATATTGAGATGGCCATGCTGGATCTTTTGCCTCTCCATATAAACTTTAGAATCAATTTGTCAATATTCATAGAATAATATGCTGGGATTTTGATTGGAATTGTATTGAGTCTATAAACAAATTGGGAACAAACTGACATTTTGACAATATTGAGCCTTCCTATGTGTGAACATAGGATATCTCTCTACTTACTTAGTTGTCCTTTGATATTTCATATAGATATTGTATGTATTTCACTAGATTTATACCTAAGTATTTCATTTTTTAGGTACTAATGTAAATGGTGATGTGTTTTTAATTTCAAATTTCATTTGTTCATTGCCGGTGTATTTGAAAATAACTGACTTTTGTATATTAACCATATATAATGAAACCTTGCTATAATCGCTTATTTGATGCAGGAGGTTTTTTGATTCTTTAAGATTTTCTACATAAATGGTCATTTCATCAGTCAGTTTGCAGTTTTATTTCTTCCTTTTCAGTGTGTATATCTTTTATTTCCTTTTCTTGGCGTATTGCATTAGCTAGCATTTTCAATACAACGTTGAAAAGAAGTAGTGAAAGGAGACACCCTTGCCTTGTTGTTTTTATCATACTGGGTAAGCTTCTGGTTTCTCACCTTTAAGATTGATACTAGCTGGAGGTTTTTGTAGATATTCATTATCAAGTTGAGGAAATTCCCCTCTCTACCTAGCTTGCTGAGACTTTTTTAAATGATTGGTGTTGGATATTGTCAAATGCTTTTTCTGCATCTATTGATAATATCATGTGATTTTTTTCCTTTTTAGCCTGTTGATGTGACCAGTTACATTAATTGACTTAAATTTTTTTATTGAAGTATAATTGATTTATAGTGTTTTAGGTATAAAGAAAATCAAATCAGATAGAATCCATCTATAATTTTTCAGATTCTTTTCCATTATAGATTATTACAAGATACTGAATATAGTTCCCTGTGCTATATAGTAGGTCCTTGTTGCTTATTTATTTTATATATAGTACTGTGTATCTGTTAATCCCAAATGCCAAATTTATTCCTCCTGTTCTTTTCCCTTTGGTCACCATAAGTTTGTTTTATATGCCTATTTTGTAAATAAGTTCATTTGTATCCTTTTTTTTTTTAGATTACATATATAAGTGATATTATATGATATGTTTCTTTGACTTAGTCTCATAATCTCTAGGTCCAACCATGTTGCTGCAAATGGCATTATTTCATTATGTTTCATGGCTGAGCAATAGTCCATTGTATATGTATACCACATTTTCTTTATCCATTCATCTGTTGGTGGACAGATAGGTTGCTTCCATGTCTTGGTTATTGTAAATAGTGCCACCCTGAACATTGGGGTGCGTGTATCTTTTGGAATTAGAGTTTTTTCTTTTCTGGATATACATCCAGGAGTGGGATTGCTGGATCATATGGTAGCTCGATTTTTAGTTTTTAAAGGAACTTCCATACTGTTTCCATAGTGGTTGTACCAATTTACATTCCCACCAGCTGTGTAGGGGGGTTCCTTTTCTCCATACCCTCTCCAGCACTTATTGCTTGTAGACTTTTTGATGATGTCCATTCTGACTGGTGTGAGGTGATACCTCATTGTAGTTTTGATTTGCATTTCTCTGATAATTAGTGATGTTGAGCATCTTTTCATGTGCTTTTTGGCCATCTGTATGTCTTCTTTGGAGAAATGTTTATTTAGATCTTCTGCCCATTTTTTCATTGAGGTGTTTGTTTTTGTTTTTTGTGGGGTTTTTTTTGACATAGAGCTGCATGAGCTGTTTGTATACTTTGGAGATTAAAGTCTTGTCAGTTATTCATTTGCAAATATTTTCTCCCATTCCGTATGAGGTGTCCTTTCATTTTGTTTATGGTTTCTTTTGCTGTGCAGCAGCTTTTAAGTTTAATTAGATCCATTTGTTTATTTTTGTTTTTCTTAACATTACTCTAGGAGATGGATCCAAAAAAAATACTGCTGCAATTTTTTTTTTTTTTTTGGCAGTACACGGGCCTCTCACTGTCGTGGCCTCACACGCCGCGGAGCACAGGCTCCAGACACGCAGGCTCAGCAGCCATGGCTCACGGGCCCAGCTGCTCCGTGGCATGTGGTATCTTCCCGGACCGGGGCACGAACCTGTGTCCCCTGCATCGGCAGGTGGACTCTCAACCACTGCGCCACCAGGGAAGCCCCAATTGTTTTTTTTTCTAATCATAGAAACAGGAGCTTTATTCTCTAATGTGCATGACACAGTCAAGGGAATGGTTTTTCTTTCAGGCATCTGACTCTCATCAAAAGAAAATCCATCCTAGTTGCATCCGTGTTGCTGCAAATGGCATTGTTTTGTTCCTTTTTATGGCTGAGTAGTATTCCATTGTATGTATGTACCATATATTCTTTACCCATTCATCTGTCGATGGACATTTAGGCTGTTTCCATGTTCTTTATGTTTTAAATGATTTGTAAGTGAAGTTTAATTTTCTTTTTTTTAACATCTTTATTGGAGTATAATTGCTTTACAATGGTGTGTTAGTTTCTGCTTTATAACAAAGTGAATCACTTATACATATACATATGTTCCCATATCTCTTCCCTCTTGTGTCTCCCTCCCTCCCACCCTCCCTGTCCCACCCCTCTAGGTGATCACAAGGCACCAAGCTGATTTCCCGGTGCTATGCAGCTGCTTCACACTAGCTGTCTATTTTACGTTTGGTATTGTATATATATCCATGCCACTCTTTCACTTTGTCACAGCTTACCCTTCCCTCTCCCGTAACCTGAAGTCCTTTCTCTAGTAGGTCTGCATCTTTATTCCCGTCTTGCCCCTAGGTTCTTCATGACCTTTTTTTATGTCTTAGATTCCATATATATCTGTTAGCATACGGTATTTGTTTCTCTCTTTCTGACTTACTTCACACTGTATGACAGACTCTATGTCCATCCACCTCACTACAAATAACTCAATTTTGTTTCTTTTTATGGCTGAGTAATATTCCATTGTATATATGTGCCACATCTTCTTTATCCAGTAATCCATTGATAGACACTTAGGTTGCTTGCATGTCCTGGCTATTGTGAATAGTGCTGCAATGAACATTTTGGTACATGACTCTTTTTGAATTATGGTTTTCTCAGGGTATATGCACAGTAGTGGGATTGCTGGGTCGTATGGTAGTTCTATTTTTACTTTTTTAAGGAACCTCCATACTGTTCTCCATAGTGGCTGTATCAATTTACATGCCCAACAACAGTGGAACAGGGTTCCCTTTTCTCCACACCCTCTCCAGCATTTATTGCTTGTACATATTTTGATGATGGTCATTCTGTCTGGTGTGAGATGATATCTTATTGTAGTTTTGATTTGCATTTCTTTAATGATTAATGATGTTGAACATTCTTTCATGTGTTTGTTGGCAGTCTGTGTATATTCTTTGGAGAAATGTCTATTTAGGTCTTCTGCCCATTTTTGGATTGGGTTGTTTGTTTTTTTGATATTGAGCCGCATGAGCTGCTCGTAAATTTTGGAGATTAATCCTTTGTCAGTTGCTTCATTTGCAAATTTTTTCTCCCATTGTGCAGTTTGTCTTTTGGTCTTGTTTATGGTTTCCTTTGCTGTGCAAAAGCTTTTAAGTTTTATTAGGTCCCATTTGTTTATTTTTGTTTTTTATTTCCATTTCTCTAGGAGGTGGGTCAGAAAGGATCTTGCTGTGATTTATGTCATAGAGTGTTCTGCCTATATTTTCCTCTAAGAGTTTTATAGTGTCTGGCCTTACATTTAGGTCTTTAATCCATTTTGAGTTTATTTTTGTGTATGGTGTTAGGGAGTGTTCTAATTTCATACGTTTACATGTACCTGTCCAGTTTTCCCAGCACCACTTCTTGGAAAGGCTTTCTTTTCTCCACTGTATATTCTTTCCACCTAGATCAAAGATAAGGTGACCGTATGTGTGTGGGCTTATCTCTGGGCTTTCTATCCTGTCCCATTGATCTATATTTCTGTTTTTCTGTCAGTACTATACTGTCTTGATTACTGTACCTTTGTAGTATAGTCTGAAGTCAGGGAACCTGATTCCTCCATCTCCGTTTTTCTTTCTCAAGATGGCTTTGGCTATTCGGGGTCTTTTGTGTTTCCATACAAATTGTCAAATTTTTTTGTTCTAGTTTTGTGAAAAATGCAAGTGGTAGTTTGATAGGGATTGCATTGAATCTGTAGATTGCTTTGTGTAGTGGAGTCATTTTCACAGTATTGATTCTTCCAATCCAAGAACATGGTATATCTCTCCATCTATTTGTGTCATCTTTAATTGCTTTCATCAGTGTCTTATAATTTTCTGCATACAGGTCTTTTGTCTCCTTCGGTAGGTTTATTCCTAGATATTTTATTCTTTTTGTTGCAGTGGTAAATAGGAGTGTTTTCTTAATTTCAATTTTAGATATTTCATCATTAGTGTATAGGAATGCTAAAGATTTCTGTGCATTAATTTGGTATCCTGCTACTTTACCAGATTCATTGATTAGCTCTAGTAGTTTTCTGGTAGCATCTTTAGGATTCTCTATGTATAGGATCATGTCATGTGCAAACAATGACAGCTTTACTTCTTCTTTTCCGATTTGGATTTCTTTTATTTCTTTTTCTTCTCTGATTGCTGTGGCTATAACTTCCAAAACTATGTTGAATAATAGTGGTGAGAGTGGGCAACCTTGTCTTGTTACTGATCTTAGAGGAATTGGTTTCAGTTTTTCACCATTGAGGACGAAGTTGGCTGTGGGTTTGTCATATATAGCCTTTATTATGTTGAGGAAAGTTCACTCTTTGCCTACTTTCTGCAGGGTTTTTGTCATAAATGGGTATTGAATTTTGTCAAAAGCTTTCTTTGCATCTATTGAGAGGATCATATGGTTTTCCTTCTTCAATTTGTTAATATGGTGTATCACATTGATTGATTTGCGTATATGGAAGAATCCTTGCATTCCTGGGATAAACCCCACTTGATCATGGTGTATGATCCTTTTAATGTGCTGTTGGATTCTGTTTGCTAGTATTTTGTTGAGGATTTTTGCATCTATGTTCATCAGTGATATTGGCCTGTAGTTTTCTTTCTTTGTGACATCTTTGTCTGGTTTTGGTATCAGGGTGATGGTGGCCTCGTAGAATGAGTTTGGGAGTGATCCTTTGTCTGCTATATTTTGGAAGAGTTTGAGATGGATAGGTGTTAGCTCTTCTTTAAATGTTTGATAGAATTCGCCTGTGAAGCCATCTGGTCCTGGGCTTTTGTTTGGTGGAAGACTTTTAATCACCGTTTCAATTTCAGTGCTTGTGATTAGTCTGTTCATATTTTCTATTTCTTCCTGATTCAGTCTTGGTAGGTTGTGCATTTCTAAGAATGTGTCCATTTCTTCCAGGTTGTCCATTTTATTGGCATAGAGTTGCTTGTAGTAATCTCATGATCTTTTGTATTTCTGCAGTGTCAGTTGTTACCTCTCCTTTTTCATTTCTAATTCTATTGATTTGAGTCTTCTCCCTTTTTTTCTTGATGAGTCTGGCTAATGGTTTATCAATTTTGTTTATCTACTCAGAGAACCAGCTTTTAGTTTTATTTATCTTTGCTAGCATTTCCTTCATTTCTTTTTCATTTATTTCTGGTCTGATGTTTATGATTTCTTTCCTTCTGCTTTGTGGGTTTTTTGGTCTTTTTTCTCTAATTGCTTTACATGTAAGGTTAGGTTGTTTATTTGAGATGTTTCTTGTTTCTTAAGGTAGGACTGTATTGCTATAAACTTCCCTCTTAGAACTTCTTTTGCTGCGTCTGGTAGGTTTTTGTTCGTTGTGTTGTCATTATTATTTGTTTCTAGTTAGTTTTTGATTTCCTCTTTGACTTCTTCAGTGATCTGTTGGTTATAAAGTAGTGTATTGTTTAGCCTCCATGTGTTTGTAGTTTTTACAGATTTTTTCCTGTAATTGATATTTAGTCTCATGGCGTTGTGTTTGGAAAAGGTACTCGATACGATTTCAATTTTCTTAAATTTAACAAGGCTTGATTTGTGAGCCAAGTTATGATCTATCCTAGAGAATGTTCCATGAGCACTTGAGAAGAAGGTTT
>RJWK010000961.1:41675-88460 GCA_004363435.1 Platanista minor
TTTTTTTTTTTTTTTTTTTTTTTTTTTTTTTTTTTTTAGCGGTACGCGGGCCTCTCCTGTTGCGGAGCACAGGCTCCGGACATGCAGGCTCAGCAGCCATGGCTCACGGGCCCAGCCACTCCGCGGCATGTGGGATCCTCCCGGACCGGGCCACGAACCCATGTCCCCTGCATCAGCAGGCGGACTCTCAACCATTACGCCACCAGGGAAGCCCCTGATTTCCCCTTTTATGGCTGTTAGTATTTGCCTTATGTATTGAGGTGCTCCTATGTTGGGTGCATAAGTATTTACAATATTTATATCTTCTTCTTGGATTGATCCCTTGATCATTATGTAGTGTCCTTCTTTGTCTCTTGTAATAGTCTTTGTTTTAAAGTCTATTTTGTCTGATAAGAGAATTGCTGCTCCAGCTTTCTTTTGATTTCCAGTTGCATGAAATATCTTTTTCCAACCCCTCACTTTCAGTCTGTATGTGTCCCTAGGTCTGAAGTGGAACTCTTGTAGACAGCATATATATGGGTCTTGTTTTTGTATCCATTCAGCCCGTCTCTGTCTTTTGGTTGGAGCATTTAATCCATTTACGTTTCGGGTAATTAATGATATGTATGTTCCTATTACCATTTTGTTAATTGTTTGGGGTTTGTTATTATAGGTCTTTTCCTTCTCTTGTGTTTCCTGCTTAGAGAAGTTCCTTTAACTTTTGTTGTAAAGTTGGTTTTTTGGTGCTGAATTATCTTAGCTTTTGCTTGTTTGTAAAGGATTTAATTTCTCCATCATATCTGAATGAGACCCTTGCTGGGTAGAGTAATCTTGGTTTTAGGTTTTTTTCCCTTCATCACCTTAAATATGTCCTGCCAGTCCCTTCTGGCTTGGAGACTTTATGCTGAAAGATCAACTGTTAACCTTATGGGGATTCCATTGTATGTTATTTGTTGTTTTTCCCTTGCTACTTTTAATATGTTTTCTTTGTATTTAATTTTTGATAGTTTGATTAATATGTGTCTTGGCATGTTTGTCCTTGGATTTATCCTGTATGGGACTCTCTGTGCTTCCTGGACTTGATTAACTATATCCTTTCCCATATTAGGGACATTTTCCACTATAATCTCTTCAAATATTTTCTCAGTCCCTTTCTTTTTCTCTTCTTCCTCTGGGACCCCTATAATTCGAATGTTGGTGCATTTAGTATTGTCCCCTTCCATTTTTTTTTTCTTTATTCTGCTCTGCAGTAGTTATTTCCACCTTTTTATCTTCCAGGTTACTTATCCGTGTTTCTGCCTCAGTTATTGTGCTATTGATCCCTTCTAGAGAATTTTTAATTTCATTTATTGTGTTCTTCATCACTCTTTGTTTGCTCTTTAGTTCGTCTAGTTCCTTGGAAAATGTGTCTTGTATTTTCTCCATTCTATTTCCAAGATTTTGGATCATCTTTACTATCATTATTGTGAATTCTTTTTCAGGTAGACTGCTTATTTCTTCTTCATTTGTTAGTTCTGGTGGGGTTTTACCTTGCTCCTTCATCTGCTGTGTGTTTCTCTGTCTTCTCATTTTGCTTAGCTTACTGTGTTTGGGGTCTCCTTTTCGCAGGCTGAAGGTTCATAGTTTCTGTTGTTTTTGGTGTGTTTCCCCAGTGGCTAAAGTTGGTTCAGTGGGTTGTGTAGCCTTCCTGGTGGAGGGGACTAGTGCCTGTGTTCTGTGGATGAGGCTGGATCTTGTCTTTCTGGTGGGCAGGTCCACGTCTGGTTGTGTGTTTTGGGGTGTCTGTGGACTTATTATGGTTTTAGGCAGCCTCTCTGCTAATGGGTGGGGTTGTCTTCCTGTCTTGCTAGTTGTTTGGCATAGGGTGTTCAGCACTGTAGCTTGCTGGTCGTTAAGTGCAGCTGGGTTCTGGTGTTGAGATGGATATCTCTGGGAGATTTTCACCATTTGATATTACGTGGAGCTGGGAGGTCTCTTGTGGACCAGTGTCCTGAAGTTGGCTCTCCCACCTCAGAGGCACAGCCCTGATGCCTGGCTGGAGCACCAAGAACCTGTCATCCATATGGCTCAGAATAAAAGGGAGGAAAAAAAGAAAGAATGAAAGGAGAAGATAAAATAAATTTATTAAAAGAAAAAATAATTAAATAAAAAATTTTTAAGTAATTAAAAAAAAAGGAAAGAAATAGAGAGCAACCAAACCAAAAAACAAATCCACCAATGATAACAAGTGCTAAAAACTATACTAAAAAAAATAAGAAAAAAACAAATGGACAGACAGAACCTTAGCATAAATGGTAAAAGCAAAGCTATAGAGACAAAATGACACACGGAAGCATACACATACACACTCACAAAAAAAGGAAAACGGAAAAAAAATATATATCCTTGCTCCGAAGTCCACCTTCTCAATTTGGGATGATTTGTTGTCTATTCAGATACTCTACAGCTGCTACAAGTTGACTGTAAAGATTTAATCTGCTGCTCCTGAGGCTGCTGGGAGAAATTTTCCTTTCTCTTCTTTGTTCGCAAAGCTCCTGGGGTTCAGCTTTGGATTAGGACCCGCCTCTGTGTGTAGGTTGCCTGAGGGCATCTGTTCTTCACTCAGACAGGACGGGGTTAAGGGAGCAGCTGCTTAGAGGGCTCTGGCTCACTCAGGCCTGGGGACGGAGGGTTACGGATGCGGGGTGAGCCTGCAGCAGCAGAGGCCTGTGGGACATTGCACTAGCCCACGGTGGGCCGTGCATTCTCCCGGGGAAGTTTTCCCTGGATCACGGGACCCTGGCAGTGGCAGGCTGCACAGGCTCCTGGGAGGGGAGATGTGGATTGTGACCTGTGCTTGCACACAGGCTTCTGAGTTGCAGCAGCAGCAGCCTTAGTACTTTATGCCCGTCTCTGGGGTCTGCGCTATTAGCTGCAGCTCGCGCCCGTCTCTGGAGCTCCTTTTAGCGGTGCTCTTCATCCCTTCTCCCCAGGCACCAGGAAACAGAGGCAAGAAAAAGTCTCTTGCCTCTTCGGCAGCTTCAGACTTTTTCCTGGACTCCCTCCTGGCTACCTGTGGCACACCAGCCCCCTTCAGGCTGTGTTCATGCAGCCAACCCCAGTCCTCTCCCTGCGATCCTACCGAAGCCCGAGCCTCAGCTCCCAGCCCCCACCCACCCCGGCGGGTGAGCAGACGAGCCTCTCAGGCTGGTGAGTGCAGGTCGGCACCGATCCTCTGTGTGGGAACCTCTCCACTTCACCTTTCACACCCCTTTGGCTGCTCTCTCCTCTGTGACTCCGAAGCTTCTCCCCCGCTCCGCCACCTGCAGTCTCTGCCTGTGAAGGGGCTTCCTAGTGTGTGGAAACCTTTCCTCCTTCACAGCTCCCTCCCACTGGTGCAGGTCCTGTCCCTTTTCTTTTGTCTCTGTTTTTTCTTTTTTCTTTTGCCCTACCCAGGTACGTGGGGGAGTTTCTTGCCTTTTGGGAGGTCTGAGGTCTTCTGCCAGCATTTAGTAGGGGTTCTGTAGGGGTTGTTCCACATGTGGATGTATTTCTGATGTATTTGTGGGTAGGAAGGTGGTCTCCACGTCTTACTCTTCTGCCATCTTGAAGCTCCTCCCCATAAGCAGCCTTTATAAAACTTTACTGATGCTGACCCACACTCAAAATATTAATTTTTACTTCTCAACCAGGTACACACGTGTACAGTTTTGAAAGAAGATTCATGAATAAAAATTTACATTAAAGCACACACAGTGTGATCTAATATTTTTTATCCTGTTCTGTTCTAACCAATTTCATTTTTAAACAGTGCTGGTTGCAACACTAAAATATATTTCAGAACTCATTAATGGATATTAATTTGATAAAAGTATTTGAATTTAAGATAAATGTGGTAATGGGAAAATATATAAGGCAGTTTCTTTCTGTGTGTATATTTGTGATTTTATTAAGTAATCATTTCCTTGGAATATGTGGGACATTTCACAAATGATTACAAATAATTCTAATCCTTTCCTTTGACAAGTCACCGGAGACATGCAAAATTTCTTACTTGGAATTAATTGAGGACCTGTTTGAGTGTTTATTAAGTCTTACAAATTATTTTTATGGTATATTCTTTTTCTTCATAGTTATTAGAACTAGCACACTGCCTAGTGTTAGGTGTATGTTGAATAAACGGACGGATGATGAATGAATAAACTCCTCTTTGCCACGTTTTGTTGGGTAAATTTTCCTTTTAAGGAAAATAGGACTGGGTTAAACAGAGAGGAGTCTTTGAGGTGGGATAGAACATGTGAGCAAAGACATGGAGACAGGAAGGAGAATCTACCATATACCCACAGAGCGGTGAGGTGGGTCCCAAGACTGAAATCAGAGTTAGAGAGTAAGTGGTGAAGTTGAACATAATAAACATGATATTTTGGGTGGGAGGAAAATAAGGCGAGGAAGATAAATAGAGCAAGAGAAGAGAGAGAAAATTAAATCTAGATATGTTGCCCATTGATAAATGCTTCATTTTGATCTTCCCACATTTAAAAGTCCAGCCTGCCTAGAGGCATTTGATGGCCATATGATGAAGCTGCCCCATCCTCCTAATGGGGTTAGTAAGCCATTATTATCAGGGCTGGTAGAATAACATCCACTGATGTGGAAAAGATTCAGAAAATATGGGTTTCTTGTCTTTACGACCAGTACTTAGATATCCTTTAATCATCTTATCCAAAACAAGTCAAACCCAAATAATGTCAGAACCTTCTTTGTTTCTTTTATAGCACTTAATCAAAATTTGTTTTGCTTCTTGATTTTTTTCCCTGTCACTCCTTTGGGTGATAGGCTCCATGAGATCAAAAACTGTCTTTCATGTTCACTATAATATCCTCAGGAATAAGTACAGTGCTTAGCATATAAATAGTAGTTTTGCAATATTAAAGAAATATATGAACAAATGAAATGGACACACACAGTAGAGTTGGGAGGCTAAGCATACATAGGATTGCACGGAAGCCTTTTGTTTTGTGTTCAGTTGGAAAGCAAACCTTGTCACACTGAGCAAACACAACAAAAATTTTCATAAGTGATTAAAGCAAGCCAGAACACAAACTGTTGTAGCATTCACTGAATGTCTTAAGGGGCTGCCAGCAAATACATTAGAAAACCTGTTTATAGAGCATTATAATTCTAACATAAAAAAGAAGAAAAAATTGCTTCAGGATGAATTGTTTCTTACAAAATATCTGGAAAATGAATTTTCTCATTTAACAACTTCATAGCAATTTAAAAATATTTTACAAATTCAGCATGTGTTATACATGTCCATGTTTCTTTTTCTTCCATATTTCTACTTCCAGTAAAGAACTTTGCATTTTTATATAAAAGTCCTTTTTTATGAGCCTAATTTAATGAAATAACCTCCTTGCTATTGAATATGGTAATTAATATTAGAAAATTGCAAAAGAGAGGTAAAAAAGAATTAATTGCAGTTAAGTATATTATATTTGAATCCCAGCTGTGTGATTTTATGCAAGTTATTATCCTCCTTGAATTTTAGTCTCAACTTCTGATAAATGGAAGTAATAAAGCAATTTGCTAGCATCCTCATGAAGATGAACAAATACGTAGAATCCTGGGCATAAGCTATGATACCAGTCTATGGGAGCTTGTATAAAAATAATCTTAAATTTTAATTTAGTTTTCAATTAGAAAGCAAGAAATAGTGGGGAAGAGGGATAGGGAATTAGCATTTTTGACTCTAATAACAGGCATGTTGTTGAGGTTATTTCATTTAATTCTTCAATTTGTTTTTTCCTTCTGGGAAGTCTATTAGACTTCATTTCCTCATTCTGTCTTCTGTGTCACTCAACATCCATATCTATTAATCTTTTTAAAAAATATTTTAATATCTCTTCATCTTATGTGCTCTAGTCTACTTTTTTGTTTTGTTTTGAATCTACCTCTGGGTCACAGATTAGCTCTTCAGCTGTTACTAATCAGCTTCTAATTCTTCAATGAGTTTCAAACTTCAATTACTGTATCAATTATTTCTAAATTTTCCTTTAACTTTAAAATTTGCCTTATATGTATTTAGGCCCTTCTTTTAGAACAAGTCATTTAAAACGTATTCATTTTATAACCTTTTAGAAAAGTTGTTCTCTCATTCAAACTTACTAGTATGTTTTAATTTTCCTCTTATGTTTGTCTGCTTGTTTTTTGGTTAGCTGCTTCTGTTTATGCTTTGTAATGTTTGAGGTCAAATTTGCTTTTGTCCAAGTTTTTTCCTGAAGGAATCTCATGTGGCTTGGGGTGTGGGAATGGCCCTCTATATGCAGTTGTGTTTATATTTGTCATGTGTCTGAGGGATATTTTTATACTAGTTTCTTGGATTTGTGTTTTTGATACCAAGAGATGGGTATAAACTTGAAGTTTAAAAATTTTCCAAGGTATGAGCCATTTTTTTTCTCATGGGAGACTTTTTATTGAAACTTAGATTCCAGGAAGCTACAAATACTTTGTTATATCCTTCTCCTGGTGGGTGGATCCCTTGTACCCTAAGAGTGCTGCCTTAAAAGGATTTACAAGACCAAAGTGCCACCTCCCGTCCTTGTGTTAACACTCTAACGCTGGCCTTAGCCATGTCCTATTATAACACCCCACCAGCAACCATCACACATACACACTTAAATAAGGTATAAAGGACTTCTATTTATTCAACAAATGGCTACTGATTACCTTTTTTTGTGTAAGGCATTATAAATTCTCATATTTCTTTTCTCTGTGCTGACCCCCCGCACAGGTACATACACTGATAAAATGGCAGTATAAACGCTGTCAGATACCTAAAATTTTTGAGATTAATTAACTCAGAAATCTAGGAATTTTAAAATCTCAATTCTTATAACAAATCGTGCTAGTGTCAAGAATCCTATTATGAATCAAAATGACCTGACTTGTAACCATTATAGAAAATACTTTCATTATTCAAGATATAATGGTTTTTGGGTTTTTTTTTTTTTTTTTGCTGTACCTGGGCCTCTCACCGTCGTGGCCTCTCCCGTTGCGGAGCACAGGCTCCGGACGCGCAGGCTCAGCGGCCATGGCTCACGGGCTTAGCCGCTCCGTGGCGTTTGAGATCTTCCCGGACCGGGGCATGAACCCTCGTCCCCTGCATTGGCAGGTGGGCTCTCAACCACTGCGCCACCAGGGAAGCCCAGGATATGATGGTTTTTAAAGCAAAAAGTATTCTCAAAAAACAATAGTTGAGTAATGTTTGAGTATCCAACTTGTTTTTTATTCTTTTTTCTAATTTCACCCATTCTTTTTCCAGCCCCTCATATCAGTAGTTGAATTGTAAATTTAGAATTTACAATCCTAAATACATTTAGGATTGTAACCCCAAATGCTTAATCAAAATTAAAGGGCAATCTTTGCTATTGTCCTACCAAACAACTTTCTTTTAGGGGAACCTTTATATGTAAGAACATTTTTTTTCAGTTGGAGGGCGATTTTGGTGTGCATGCATCTAAAAGAGTAAAAGCCATTGTTTAGAGAACACACATTTTGAAAATAAATGATACTTGTACAAATTAGAGATCTCAGACTTTGGCTATATTACTGTTAATTTCTGAAGAAACAATTGGGATCCTTTGTGTTTTTTGCTTATATTTAGCTATGAATTGCAGCGATGAATTCTTTGTTCCTATAATCAAAGGCTTCTCTCATGATTGAAGTCATCAAACAATTTCAACATGTCTGTATTTCCCTAACTCTTACCCGACACTGGGGAATTTAACACAGCATATACATTTACATATGCTAATAACCGTAATCAAAATAGAAACTCTGGCTTAAAGGAACATTTAATTAGAAGAGAAGCACAATGCACAAACTTGAAAATTAGAAATTAACAGGAGTTTGAACTTAACTATTACAGATTGAGTTAAGCAAAGAGTGAAAGTCTGGTCTGCAGATAGTGAATAAGGAAAACGAAAACCAAGAATTTCTTTCTTACTCAGGTCCACATTCACATTAAAAATTTCCAGAGTTTTGATATCAAAATGAATGTCTTTCCATTGAAATACTGAAAATAATGTGCAACTGAAATGCTGTTATAAATAATCACTAATATTAACATGCTGTCAGAGTTTGTATGAATATAATTGGTATAGTCATTTCAGAGAGTCCTTGGCAGTACTTAGTGAAACTAAGTATGTGTATTTCCTAGAACCCTAAAATTCCATGCCTGGGTATTCATACTTCAGATAAACTCTCACATAGGAGTACAAAGAAACTTAAAGAATATTTATCATCAAGATTGGAAGCCAACCTGGTAGCCATTTAGGGAAAAGGATAAATAAAATGTGGTAGATACCTACCTAAGATGGAACACTTTATAGAAGTAAGAAAAAAATTAACAAGATTTACTTATAGCAACACAGGTGAGTGCTTAAAATATACTGTTATATGTAAGAAAGTAAGGAACAGAGTGATATATATCAGAAGTAAAAATGAAATTTAAAACAACACATAAATCAATGCCATATGTTATTTATACACATATATACAAATAAACATTTGAAACTTATAGATAAATACACTGCAGGGTAAAAACTCATGTTAAGAGGGAAACAGGCTTTGGAAAGGGAGGAGAAGAGAAAATGGTATAAAGAATTAGAAATGCAGTAAGTATCTATCCAGGGGTTTTGAAAAGACTGAAAACAGTGTGTAATAAACTGAGACAAATACAACAAGTCTGTACAACATATTAACAAATAGGTTAGGATATGGAGAAGAATGAGGAGACATTCAGTGTATACCAGTCATCAAAAATATGGGATTCTATTTTCATTCCTATGATGATCATCAAGTAGACGTGCAACAAATAAGGTAAAAACAAATGCTAATGTATATAATACTTATTTTTGGTTTTTCTGTGTGTTACTCTACATTTTATGCAAAAATTATTTCTGTATTCGTGGAAGTGATGAGGGGGGAACCTACCTGAAACACTCTTTTCAAAGGAAAGCAAGACTTTAGTGAGAAACTGAACCCATTAAAAAGTCAATTGTATTTTATACCAAAAACAAAAGGAGCAACAAAGAGATTTTCCTAAACTTTGAGAAGTATTACTTTTTACCATAAAAATAACTTAAAGAAAATCTATATACTTAATGGTAGATCCTCAGCAAAAGCTTGCAGATATACTGCTCTGTGATGATCACCTTGTCCCTGGAGAACATCAAGATACAAATGATTGGAGGTGCTTTAAGTTCATGAGTGCTACTCCAAGTGAACTGAAAGTCCTAGTTGCTCAAAGTTGTCTTTTTAATCATTGATTTCCTGGTTCTTAGTTCTTAAACTCTTGGTGATTTTTCATAAAAACAGTATTTTTTCCTCCTGGGATCAGAAGCTTTAAATTGATTAGGATGCTTAATTTAAATGTCTAATTTTTGAAACAAAGACCAGAACAACAAAAGAGTAGAGTCTTAGGATAAAGTTTTAAAATCAGAAAATCTCAATCATTGTCATCTTCAAAGAGAAAAAAAAAAAAAAATGAAAGTAAAGAAAAAAGGCAAAGGTAGAGAGAACATGAATTAAAATCTTCTAGGTTGCTTTAGGAATGTCGAGTGATTTTTTTCACTTTAGTTTGAGGCCAAATTATTTCAAGGAGCTTCGTTAGAAATTATCTTAGAAAACCAAGTGAATATAGAGGAAACATGGTGAACAAATCTATTACTCCTTTGGCCAAACTGGAATTAGAAACAGAAGTATTAAGACTTTCTTCAGTTTGGAGTTTGGCAAGCATTCAATGTCTTCTTTGGTCATTTTATTTAGAACACTTCTCTTTGGGATATACATTAATTTTAAAATTTAATGAGCTGAGGTCACATTGGTTACAGGAAAACAGTTAAGTCAAAGATACATTAAAGGAGAGGACTCTTTTTTTTTTTTTTTTTTTTTTTTTCCAGTACGTGGGCCTCTCACTGACGTGGCCTCTCCCGTTGCGGAGCACAGGCTCCGGACGCGCAGGCCCAGCGGCCACGGACCACGGGCCGAGATGCTCCATGGCACGTGGGATCCTCCCGGACTGGGGCACGAACCCTCGTCCTCTGCATCGGCAGGTGGACTCCCAACCACTGTGCCACCAGGGAAGCCCAGGAGAGGACTCTCTTTAAAATCATTCTCCCTGTGCTGCATCACTCCTGGCAAGACGACCACTATCTCCTGTGCAAGGAATACCGACATCAAAATGCCTAAAACCAGTCACCCATTAAATAGTATATAATTGAATTGATTATCTACCTTCTCCCCAGAGGCAATCAGGACTAATCCTATCATTCCCTTTAGTCCTTCAAAACCACAGTCCCTTCTGGACTTTGAAAGCACAAGATTCCATGTTCACCCTTCGTTACCTAGACACTCAACTCCATAAGTTTTGTACAGCCTTCTACTCTGACATGATCATACATTCAAGCTTGATGCTCCAGATTCTTTCGCCATAGTGCAGGCTCTCTCATTAATAAAGCGCTTTGTTTCTTCCTCTTCTTCTTTTAAGGTTCAATTTCACTTCTTGCTTGAATTAAAATTTAGCTCTTCTTTGAAGGCGCTACTTGCCCTTGTAGTATTTCAAATAGTGGCTGTATTTTCTCTCACCCCATGTGCCACTGGACATAGAGGTTGAGTAGATAACCTGCTTGCTCTTCACAGCTCCTTTCAGACAATTTTTCTTCCTACTTCCCATATATGCCAGGTCCATTGGAATGCATATAATCAGATAATAACCAGCACTAACATTTACTGCAATCTTCTGCTATCCTTTTGGGGAGTGCTCCTACTCTTTCTGTTGAAGATTTTACTCCCCACTTCATCCTCTTCCATCACAAAATGATCTCTCCCATATCCTGGGTCTCCTTACCTCCAGTTATCTTGTCTTCTAACCTATATCAGCTACCCATTTTTTTGAAGTTTATTTTATTTTTATTGAAGTATAGTTGATGTACAGTAATATTAGTATTATAGTTGATGTACACTAATATAAATGGGTATATATCAGCTACCCATTTCTATGACCCAACCATAGATATCATTTGCAGTAGCTGCATTCTTTAAAATCTCAATTTCCAGCATTGCATAGACTACCATGTTTACAGCTCATTCCTCCATTTTTGATCCTCCACTGTGAGCTCCAATCCATTGACAGTCCCACGTTAGCTGTTTGTTTTACTCATTTCCTCACATTCTTCCATGACTGGCTTTGTTTTAATAGGCAAATCACAGGCATCGCTCTCAGTTTAGTTTCCCCTTTCTCTTTTCAGTCATACCAACTTGGCAAGACCTCAACACTAAGTTATATTTAACTTCCCACCTACCTACTACCTATATTATGGTTGGAGAAAAACAAATATCCAGTTTGACTGATCTCACTTTAAATTCACAACTACAACCTCAAGTGGGTCATCAGGGTTGTCTAGGAATCCTCTATTTCCCAAGTAAATTGATTCTCTCACTTCCTGAGACAAATGTTTCATATCTTCTCATTCTTCAAACTTATAAAATTCCCCCTCCAGTCTGAGCTGATGTCCTTGACTCATATTTTACTTCTAAAAGGCAAAGAATAAGGAAGGAATGCTTACCTAGGTCCAACATTAAAACTCCCTACCTGTATCTGAACCCGTATACCCTGCCTTACTCCAGTTAGAATGAATGACTCTTCATTATCCTATTTGATGTCCATTTATCCATTTGTGCAGTGAATGACATTTCCTCTGACCTAGTCAAGAACATTGTTCCTGCAGTTGTTCCTTTTCCCTCCTGAAGAATTGATCCCTTCCTACTTGATTATTCTTATCAGCCTTTTATTTAAAAAACTATCTTGCTCCATATCTCTATTTGGATACCCCATATTTTGGCTCCATTTTAGAGAAAATGTCCTCAAAAATCTTGTCTATATTCATTGTATGTTTTCTCTCCTTTATTTCTTTCTTGAACTTACTCCAGTAAGTTTTTCTTCCCACTAACTCACTAAATCTTCTGTCACCGATAAACTTCACATCGCGAATTCCACTGACTTATTTGTAATCTTCATTTTAGTTGATTGCATAATAGCAAAGACCATGCTTGATCATTCCTTCTTGAATACTTTCTTTAGCCTCCAGGACAATATGTCCCCCCTCCCCTGCACTCTCACTGTTCCTTCCCAGTCTCCTTTGGTAAATCTGCTCATATTTATAACCTCTCAATATCACAGCTCCCCAAGTCTCAAATGATCAGATTTTTCTTTCTGTTGTGTTCATCAAGTCTAATTGTTTTCAGTATAATCTTGAGCCCCAATCTTTCCAGTGATATTCAGACTCATTCAATCTCTACACCTGAATTGATAATAGACATCTCAAATTTAATCTACCAAAACCTCGAGTCTTTTACTCTGCTTTTCTCAGAATTATCCCCATTTTAGTAAAAGGAAATTCTGTTTACCCAGTAGCTCAATGCCAAAAAACTTAAGAATTAGCTTTGATTCCTCTCCTTCTCTCTCAATTCCTCCTCTCTTCTCACAATCCCAGTTCAGTGTGGTGGCCAAATGTGTCCTTTGAAATATAGCTAGGATCCCATTACTTTTCATACCTCTCCTGATACCAAGATATTATTTCAAATGAACTACTGCAATAGCTTTCTAACTGGTCCCTGTCCTTTCATTTTTGTCCTCTTACAATCTAATCTCTCCAAAGAAAACAGAGCAGTTCTTTAAAAAATGCAATAATAATCAAGTGACTCCTCTGTTCAAAACTTTCCAAAACGTTTCCAGCTCCCCCAGAATACATTGCAAACTCCTTAACCTCAAGGTCATATATGATTTATTTATCCAGGCTCCAATTTCTCTTCTCTTACCTTATTCCTAACACTCACCCCTGAGCTCACTGTACCAGCCATACTAGCTTCCTTTCCATTCATTACACAGTGAGCCACGTTTCTGTCTCAGGTCTTTGCATCTCCTGGGGACCCTTCTCTGACCTACAAGCTCCTCCTTATCTACATGACTTACTACCTCATTTTATTTTGGTCTCTATTCTAAAGTTGCCTCTTCGCTGAGGTCTTTTTCAACCACCTTATCTAAAAGAAGACATCAACTCTTTCGTCTATCCCTTTATCTTCCTTTAACTTTTCGTTATAGCACTCAACTCCACTGACTTTTATTTATTTTTATCATCGGTCTCTTCCAATTAAAATATAATCATATGAACATGACTCTGGTCTGTTTTATTCACTGTTACCCCTTATTATCTAGAAAATGACCTGTTGTATAAAAGGAGTTCAATAAATATTTATTACGTGAATGTGTGAATAAATCCAGGAATATCATTTGCCAGTGCACAAGATAAGACCACCAGTGGTGGTTTTTAAAAAAGCGTTTTTATTACATCTTATGGTGGCAATAAATAACAATTATTTTGAAGACTTATTCAGTATTTTTTAGTAAGCCTTTTTAAAAATGAAAGCAAATCATGCTCATGAACTTTCAGGTATAGAAAATGAGACATTGAGAAGCTAAACAGAAGGGAAAGGGAACCTTGTAGTCAGTCATTAAGTTAGAAGATTTCATAAAGACTACTTGAAAGAGGCACTGCTAATATACATTTGGAAGAAGCCACAGATATGTCCCATATAATCCTTAGGATATATGTAAAGGGGTTGGGGGAGTAAATATAAAGGATGTCTGTATTATCTGAGATTTTATTTTTGCCTTTTTTTTATTAAAGTATAGTTGGCTTACAATGTTGTGTTAGTTTCTGGTATATAACAAAGTGATTCAGTTATGTAAATATATACACACACACACACATATATATATATATATATATATATATATATTTTCAATGCTGAGATTTTTACCTTGTACAATTCATGGCTGAAGTTACAGTGATTATGGAAGTGATGATTTCCTTGTGAGCATTTAACTCTTTATAATTCTAAGTATTGTGTACTTTGGGCCACATCTCATACCTTTACTCTGAGCCATCAAACCCTTTCACTCTGACTCAGTGTATTCCCAGTCATGACACAAAAAACAACATTAGTAAAAACTACTCCATTCCATTCATGACTTAGTTTGAAGCCCTGCCACTTTCACATCGCCATCTTCATTCAATCCATTGATATTAATTACATCCTTTACCACCCCCTCCATTTCTTTATATTATTCTTACCTGCTTTAGCTATAATGGTCTCAGTACCAGAACTCCCTTTCATATACCATCTCCTGTCTCCTTGTCATTCTCGTCTTTCAGTTCTTTTTTTTTTTGGAAAAACAACAACATTAGGTAAAGACAACTCTTCATTTGCTCATTACCTGCAGTTGAGAAACTGGATTTAATGGAAAATATACATGCACACTGACATATTTATAACCACCAACTTCAAATGGGCTTTTGGAAATGCCTTTGCTGGTCTTCTTGATTGGGTATTTTCTTATTTCATTAATTTCTGCTCTTTATTTCCTTCCTTCTGTTTCCTTTAGATTTTATTTGCTGTTCCTTTTCTGTATCCTTGTGATGGCTTCTTGATTTTTAGCATTTCTTCATTTTTAATATATACTTTTAAGGCTATAACCACTTCCCATGAGTTTAACTGTTTCTCACATATTTCCATATGCCACATTTTTATGACCATTTTAGCCAAATATTTTCTAATTTTTATTGTGATTTCTTTGATCTATCAACTTTTTGAAAGGGGATTCATATTTAGAACATTTAAGGTTTTTTTCTAGTTATTTTTTTATTTTTT
This sequence comes from Platanista minor, assembly GCA_004363435.1. Classification (NCBI taxonomy): domain Eukaryota; kingdom Metazoa; phylum Chordata; class Mammalia; order Artiodactyla; family Platanistidae; genus Platanista; species Platanista minor. The sequence goes on from RJWK010000961.1 coordinate 56,409, forward strand.
ATTTTTTTTTTGTGGTACGCGGGCCTCTCACTGTTGTGGCCTCTCTCCCGTTGCGGAGCACAGGCTCCGGACGCGCAGGCTCAGTGGCCATGGCTCACGGGCCCAGCCGCTCCGCGGCATGTGGAATCTTCCCAGACCGGGGCACAAACCCGTGTCCCCTGCATCGGCAGGCGGACTCTCCACCACTGCGCCGCAAGGGAAGCCCCTAGTTCTTTTTATTAGTTTTTAAATCCACTGTGTTCAGAGAACATACTGTATATGACTTTTGAGATTTAATGAGACTTCCTTTAAGGCCAGCCATGTAAGGAATTTTTAAATATATTTTGTTTCTACATGAAATGATTATAGACTCTGTAGTTATTTGGTGTCATGTTATATGTGTGTCACTTACCTCAAATTTATTATATTATTCAAATATTCTGTGTTTTTTATCTGTTGGTTCTATTAGCTACTAAAAGAGTTGTTAAAACCTCTGGCAGTAAGTTGTATATTTTCTCCTGTTGTCCTAAATTACTTTATATATTGTGAAGCTGTGTAACTGGAAGCATATAAATTTAGAATTGTTGTATCCTCCAGTAGACTCTTTTTTTTTAATCGTTATGAAATAGTCTTCTTTTCTCTGATAGTTCTTCTTGCTTTAAATTCTATTTTATCTGAATACAGCTATATAGCCAAAACAGCTTGCTTCTCATTGTTTCTCTGAGAGAGAGGTTTTTTCAACCTTTTGCTTTCAACCATTTTGTATCCTAAGAGGTAAGATGCATGTATTGTAGTTGTTATAGCAGATGCTGTATATGCTCCATCCATGTTCCCTTGGATCACTCTACCATTTCTGTGCATGCCAGCCTATCTTCCAACAGCCAGCACTTGCATCCTTTTTTGAGGGCTTCCCTTAGGCTGCAGCACCCACTTTGTCCATAGACACAAGTGTCAGGAAGTACCTGAGAGTTAACACTCCCCAGAGGCAGTCTTTAGCCAATGACTGACGAGTGTGGGAGTATGAATACTTCAGCTCCCTTGACCTTTGGCAAGGTTATGCATTTTGCACTACATTCTAGGATTTCCTCACTGGATTAAGCACCAGTCATGTCCTTTGTAGCTGCCTTAATAGCATCCATTTAAAGGCTGCCTTGCCTTCCCTGTATCACATCTTCCTCTCCTACTCATGTTCCCTGCATCTTCCAATAAACTACTTGCAGTTGATTGCTCAGCGCAGTTTCTGCTTCTGCAGGACTCCAAAGTATGATGGAGGCACTTTTTAAAAACCTAGTTTGATAATCATTGTCTATTAATTCAACTATTTAGTTATTTTACATTTAATACAATTGCTATAATAAGGACTTACATCTACCATCAACTATCTGATGTCTATTTATGCCACTAATTCTGGGCTTTTTTTTGCCTTTTTTTTATTTTAAGGATTTTTAAACGTTCTACCTCTCCCGCATTAGTTCCTTAGCTTTGCCATGTTTAGTAATTTTTCATTATTACAACATGCATTTTGACAAATTAATATCTGATTATAAATTAGTACTTTTACCATTTCCTATAGATGGCATTTTATTACCTGTCCAGTTTTCCCAGCACCACTTATTGAAGAGGCTGTCCTTTCTCCACTGTACATTGCTGCCTCCTTTATCAAAGATAAGGTGACCATATGTGTGTGGGTTTATCTCTGGGCTTTCTATCCCGTTCCATTGATCTATATTTCTGTTTTTGTGCCAGTACCATACTGTCTTGATTACTGTAGCTTTGTGGTACAGTCTGAAGTCAGGGAGCCTGATTCCTCCAGCTCTGTTTTTCGTTCTCAAATTGCTTTGGCTATTCGGGGTCTTTTGTGTTTCCATACAAATTGTGAAATCTTTTGTTCTAGTTCTGTGAAAAATGCCACTGGTAGTTTGATAGGGATTGCATTGAATCTGTAGATTGCTTTGGGTAGTAGAGTCATTTTCACAATGTTGATTCTTCCAATCCAAGAACATGGTATATCTCTCCATCTATTTGTATCATCTTTAATTTCTTTCAGTGTCTTATGACACTTTTCAGTGTCTTATATCAGTGTCTTATAATTTTCTGCATACAGGTCTTTTGTCTCCTTAGGTAGGTTTATTCCTAGATAGTTTATTCTTTTTGTTGCAGTGGTAAATGGGAGTGTTTTCTTGATTTCACTTTCAGATTTTTCATCATTAGTGTATAGGAATGCCAGAGATTTCTGTGCATTAATTTTGTATCCTGCTACTTTACAAAATTCATTGATTAGCTCTAGTAGTTTTCTGGTAGCATCTTTAGGATTCTCTACGTATAGTATCATGGCATCTGCAAACAGTGACAGCTTTACTTCTTCTTTTCCGATTTGGATTCCTTTTATTTCCTTTTCTTCTCTGATTGCTGTGGCTAAAACTTCCAAAGCTATGTTGAATAAGAGTGGTGGGAGTGGACGGCCTTGTCTTGTTCCTGATCTTAGTGGAAATGCTTTCAGTTTTTCACCATTGAGGACGATGTTGGCTGTGGGTTTGTCATATATGGCCTTTATTATGTTAAGGAAAGTTCCCTCTATGCCTACTTTCTGCAGGGTTTTTATCATAAATGGGTGTTGGATTTTGTCGAAAGCTTTCTCTGCATCTATTGAGAGGATCATATGGTTTTTCTCCTTCAGTTTGTTAATATGGTGTATCACGTTGATTGATTTGCATATATTGAAGAATCCTTGCATTCCTGGAATAAAGCCCACTTGGTCATGGTGTATGATCCTTTTAATGTGCTGTTGGATTCTGTTTGCTAGTATTTTGCTGAGGATTTTTGCATCTATGTTCATCAGTGATATTGGCCTGTAATTTTCTTTTTCTGTGGTATCTTTGTCTGGTTTTGGTATCAGAGTAATGGTAGTCTCATAGAATGAGTTTGGGAGTATTTCTCTGCAATTTTTTGCAATAGTTTCAGAAGGATAGTGTTGACTGTTCTCTAAATGTTTGATAGAATTTGCCTGTGAAGCCATCTGGTCCTGGGCTTTTGTTTGTTGGGAGTTTTTAAATCACAGTTTCAAATTCAGTACTTGTGATTGGTCTGTTCATATTTTCTGTTTCTTCCTGGTTCAGTCTTGGAAGGTTGTATTTCTAAGAATTCTAAGAAGAATTTGTACATTTCTTCCAGGTTGTCTATTTTTTTGGCATATAGTTGCTTATAGTAGTCTCTTATGATACTTTGTATTTCTGTGGTGTCTGCTGTAACGTCTCCTTTTTCATTTATTGATTTGAATCTTCTCCCTTTTTTTCTTGATGAGTCTGCCTAAAGGTTTTCAATTTTGTTTATCTTTTCTAAAAACCAGCTTTTAGTTTCGTTGGTCTTTGCTATTGTTTTCTTCATCTCTGTTTCACTGATTTATGCCCTGATCTTTGATTTCTTTCCTTCTGCTAACTTTGGGTTATGTTTGTTCTTCTTTCTCTAATTCCTTTAGGTGTAAGTTTAGGTTGTTTATTTGTGATTTTTCTTGTTTTCTGAGGTAAGATTGTATTGCCATAAACTTCCCTCTCAGAACTGCTTTTGTCGTGTCCCATAGGTTTTGGATTGTAGTGCTTTCATTGTCATTTTTCTCTAGGTAATTTTTGATCTTCTCTGACTTCTTCAGTGATCCATTGGTTGTTTTGTTGCATATTGTTTAGTCTCCATGTGTTTGTGTTTTTTACAGCTTTTTTCCCCCGTAATCAATTTCTAATCTCATAACATTGTGGTCAGAAAGGATGCTTGATATGATTTTAATTTTCTTAAATTTACCGAGGCTCGCTTTGTGGCCCAGTGTGTGATCAATCCTGGAGAAAGTTCCATGTGCACTTGAGAAGAATGTTTGGCTGCTTTTGGATGGAATGCTCTATAAATATCAATTAAGTCCACCTGGTCTACTGTGTCATTTATGGCCTGTGTTTCCTTATTGATCTTCTGTCTGGATGACCTGTCCATTGATGAAAATGGGGTGTTAAAGTCCCCCATTATTATTGTGTTACCGTCAGTTTTTCCTTTTATGGCTGTTAGTATTTGCCTTATATATTGGGGTGCTCCTATGTTGGGTGCATATATATTAACAATTGTTATATCTTCTTCTTGGTTTGATCCCTTGATCATTTTGTAGTGTCCTTCTTTGTCTCTTATAACAGTCTTTATCTTAAAGTTCATTTTTGTCTGATATGAGTATTGCTATTGCAGCTTTCTTTTGATTTTCATTTGCATGGAATACCTTTTTGAATCCCCTCACTTTCAATCTGTATGTGTTCCTAGATCTGAAGTGGGTCTCTTGTATAAAGCATATATATGGGTCTTGTTTGTGTATCTGTTCAGTCAGTCTATATCTTTTGGTTGAAACATTTAATCCATTTACATTTAAGATAAGTATTGATGTGTATGTTGCTATTGCCATTTTCTTAATTGTTTTGGATTTGTTTTTGTAGGTCTTTTTTCTTCCCTTCCTCTTTTGTTCTTTTCTCTTGTAATACGATGACTAACTTTAGTGTTGTGTTTCAATTCCTTTTTCTTTTTGTGTATATCTATTGCAGATTTTTGGTTTGTGGTTACCATGAGGCTTTGATATAGCCGTCTATATATGAACAAGATTGTTGTAAGTTGCTGGTCTTTTAATTTCAAATGCCTTTCCAATATCCTGCATTTGTGCTCTCTTCACAGTTGCTAGTTTTGATATCGTATTTGTGTGCAGATGATTTCCTACCTTCACTTCATGTTTGCCTTTACTGGTACGCTTTTCTGTTTGTACTTTTCTTGTTTCTAGTGGTGGCCTTTTCTTTTTCTCTTAGAGAAGTTCCTTTATTTGCTGATAATTTTTGAAGAGGTTTGTTTTGAAGAACTATTTGAAGAGTTTCTCTGTATTGTGAGATAATGTGTTGTAGGATTTTTTTTTTTTTTTGTCTTTGTCTAGTTTTAGAATCAGAAGTCCAGATCTCATAGGGTGTTCCCTCTTCTATTTTATGAAAGAGGTTGTGTAGAACTAGTGTTAATCCTTTAAATGTTTGGCAGAATTTACCAGCAAGATCATCTGGGCCTGGAGATTTCTTTTTCAGAAGATTTTAAGCTAGAAATTCAATCTCTTTAACAGTTACAATACTGGTTTTGTTATCTATTTCATGTGTGAGTTTTGGAATTTGTGGCTTTTGATGAATTAGTTGGTCTATTCTATGTTGTTGAATTTACATGCAAAGAATTGATGGTAGTATTCCCTATTAACTGTCTAATGTCTGCAGGACCTGTATTGGTATCCCATCTTTCATTTCTGATGCTGATAATTTTTGTCTTCCTTTTTCTTCATCATAGTGCTATAGATTTATCAATTTTATTGATATTTTCAAATAACCAGCTTTTGAGTCCATTGATTTTCTTTGTTTATTGAGTTTTGCTCTTATCTTTATTTTCTTTCTTCTGCCTGCTTTGGGTATGTTTTGCTGTCCTTTTAAACATAGAATCTTATATACTGATTTGAGACTTCCTTTCTAGTATAAGGATTTTATGTATACTTTTTTCCCCCCAAAAAAATTTTACGTATACTTTTTTCCCACAAATTTGTGCAGCCCACAAATTTGGTAAGTTGTATATTCATTTTTATTTGGTTCAAAGTATCTTATCATTTCCTTTGAAACTTCCTTGACCCATGGGTTATTTAAAAGTGTGTAGTTTAATTTTCATATTTTTGTGTATTTCCCTTTTATCTTTGTATTTTTATTTCCAATCTAAATCTACTATGGCCAGAGAAAACACTTTGTATGATTTAAATTATAAATTTAGTAAGACTGTTTTGACCAAGATTATTATCTATCTTGGTAATTTTTCTATCCTCACTTAGAAAGAATTCCGCCTTTGTACAGAATGTTATATAAATATCAGTCAGATCCAATTGATTCATAGTACTGTTCAGTTCTTCTGTGCCTTTACTGATTTTTTCCTACAATTTCTCTTGATTACTGGGAGAGAAATACTGAAATCTTCAACAATCATGAATTTATCATTCCTCCTTTCAGTTCTGTCAGTTTTTATAGCATGTATTTTGAAACTGTTGTTGTTTGCATACACGTTTAAAAATTTGTCTCTTTTGTCAATTGACTTTTACCATGATATTATGTCCCTTTTTATCCCTGGTCATTTTCTTTGCTCTGAAGTCTACTTATCTGACTTTTGTATAGCCACTATGTGAAAGTTTTCCTTTTGGTCATTTTAAAATTGATTATGACAATCTCTATATTTAAATGATATTCCCAATTATATTTAATATAATTGTTGGCATATTTCAAAGTCTTCCATTTTTAATTTGTTTTTTGTTTGTTTAATCTCTTTTCAGTTCTTTTGTTTCTCCCCTTTTTGCCTTCTTTTTATTTATTTGGATACATTTTAATATTCAATTTTAGATTGCATCTAGATTTTTTGTTTTCTTACTAGTTCTCTTTATATTTTTAGTGTTTTATTCTAGAAATTACAGCATATTAAATTTTCAGTCTGTTTGACCAATATTTTGTCATTTAATGTGCAATGTAGAAAACTTCTACTTTTTGTGTCCCTTAACTATCCTTCTCCTATATTGTAGTTATCTTTTATATCTTGAAAATCTTATTAGACAATGTTATACATGTTGCTTTTAACCAGCAAACACATTTTGTGAAACATAAAATAAGAATATTCAATTCTTTTAGCATGTTAGCTGTTTCTTCTGTTCCTCCTTCATTCTTGATGTTCCCAGTTTCCTTCTGCTATCATTCAATTCTGTTTGAAAAATTACCTTTAGCAATTCTTTTAGAGAGTATACTGACAGTGAATTCTCTAAGTTTCTTTCATCTGAGAATGTCTTTATTTTACTTTTATCTCTGGAAATATTTTTGCTGGATATGGAATTCTTGGTTGATAGTCTTTTCTTTTAGCCCTTCAAAAATACTGTTCCTTTTCCTTTTGGCTGTATAGTTTCTTATAAGAAATCCAAAGCCATTTGAATCATTGTTCCCCTCTAGACAATATGTCACTTTAAGAAAAAATTGCCTTCATGATTTTTTTTTTTTGTCTTTAGTTTTCAGCAGTTTTAGTATGTGTTTGTGTATGGATTACTTTGAGTTTATCCATTTTGGGACTCACTCTTCTTAAATCAGTAGGTTCACGTCTTTCACTGAATTGTGAAGGTTTCACTCATTATTTCCTCAATTTTTTTTTCTGCACTGTACGTTTTTTCTTCTAAGACCACAATGATATGGATAGTAGGCTTTCTGTTACTGTTTCACAGGATCATTCTTTTTGATTGGTTTCCTTTCAGTTGTTCTGAATGAATAATTTTTATTGACCTATCTTATAGTTCACAACCTCTTTCCTCTACATCTCAATTTTTGCTATTGAACTTGACCATTAAAAAAATTCAGTATTTGCTTTTTGCAGTTCTTAAAATTCTCTTTGGTTCTTCTTTATAGTTTCTTTCTTTGCTGAGATTTCTATATTTTTTTGTTTGAAGAGCATTCACTCTAAAATATTGAAGCATATCTGTAATAGCTACTTTAAATTCTTCAGATAATTCCAACATCTGTGTATTCTTAGTGTTGCCATCTATTATTTGTTTGCCAAGTAATTTTAGGTTGTCTCCTGAACATTTTGAATATTGTTTTATGAAACTCTAAGTCTTATTTAAATCCTACAGGGAATGTTAACTTTAAATTTATTTTTCTCTTTCAGCAGGCACTTGACCTATTTAGGTTAAGGCCACAGATTTTGACTATGCTTTTGTGTGGTGTGGTTTCAATGTCAGTTCTACTTTCAAAGGTTTTGCAGTGTTCAGTATATCTGTTCCATGAGTGGACCACTCAGTGGCTGGTCTGGGACCTGGGTGGTGATCTGTCCCATTGTTCAGTTCTCAAAGACTATGGATTGCTTTTAAGATCTGATCCATGCATGTTCAGCTTGGGAGTACAGCTGAAAATTTGTAAACAGTGCTATGGAGTCACTTTCATGAATCCCTTTCTCTTTTTCTTCCTCCTCTTACTTTTTGATTCTTTGAGTCTCCTCTTTTCTGTGCTCCAGCCAGAAAGTTGGAAGTTTATTTACCCTCATATGCCACACATTTCCCATGGTTGTCTCTGAACCTGAAACAGATACTGCCTCCAAAAGGCAATGGAGTTTTGTCCCATTCTCTTTGGAAGACAGCTTTTCCTATAAAGGAATGTCATGCTTGCTCAGAATTTTAGCCTCCATAGGCTCCTGTTTATGCCACTGTTGGTGCCACCATTGCCAGATTGGTTTGGGGCTGGAGTGTGAGAATGGAGAAAAAGAAAAGAAAAACGGAAGTGTTTCAGGCATTTGTTTTGACCATTAGGAGGTACTTTGTTTGAGCCAGAAGTAGAGAACTTTTGGAGCTCTTTCTTTTTGAGGTGTGTTCAGTTGAGATCATGGATATTAAAGGAAAAAAAAAAAAGATACACTAACCAATAGTTTGGTAGTACTTCGAATTCTAATCTTCTTCTCATTGTACTATTATTTAATTCCACATATCTTAAATAGCTGTTCTGTGCATTCTCTCCAGTTTTCATAACTGTATTTTGAGGGAGAGACAGGATGAAATGTGCTTACTTCTTCTTACCCAGAAACAAAGTCTCATGGAAAAAAAAAATTTAAGGTAGGTGTTTAAGTGCTGTTGGTATCTCATTTTTATATACCTTATAACCATTTTTAAAGGAGCTATTGGAAGAAAAGGCATGAAGGATTTCTTTTTTTTTAATTTTTTTTCATCTGTGGAGTTTACACATCATTCTTTTTATTTTTTAACATCTTTATTAGTATTGATCAGTTTTTCTCTGCTGCTCTGAATTCTTTCATGCTGTAAAATCAGCAAAAATAAATTGATTATTTGAGGGGTAATCATGCGAATACTTGGCTTCTTTTTAGAGTTAGCTCATCACTCTAACTAAAAAGCCCAGCATTATCTACTGCTCTCATGTGTTTAAAATTATCCCTATCAAAATGGGTTAGAGATAGTCACAGAAACTTCAAGATGCATGTCAACAGAAGAACATTTAACTCTTTAGAGCCTATGTTCAGTTTAATGTTAAAATCTTCATCTATTTTATGACGACAATTAGCTCAGTGCATGCCACAGTGCATGACATAAAACAAATATTTAAAACATATTTGCTCAAATTTTTGAAAGAATAAACCAGTGCATTCAATTCGTAAAGCACACATTAAATATATTTTGTGCACAAGACACTATGATGAATGGAAATAAAAAGATGACCAAGATATGCCTCTGACAACCAGAAACTCTCACAGTGGGAAAGCCAGATGTGCAAAAAACTTATTATAGGGAAGAATTAAACAAATGAAAAAGAGATATGTCAGGAAACTTTATCAGAAGGAAAAATGAAATATGAGTAGATATAAAAATATTTTTGTTAAATCAAATGAAAATACTACACACAGTCTTTCTGATTAAAGTCAGTGTAATCCATGGGAAGAACACTTAACTGGAGTCAGGAAACATGGATTCCTTTCTCTAGTTCTGCTATTATCCGTGTCTCTGATCTTACAGTCCATCGACTCTCTCGATTGTCTTCACCATATCTTAAAAACAAGGGACTTAGCTAATGCTTATGGTCACTCATAGCACAAAATTTATTTTATTATTGTATGTAAAAATTCTCTATCAAGAATTAATACTGTTATTTTGTAACTTTCACTTCAGATTTTTTTTTTTTTTAGATAATATAAAACATCACAAGTAGTGTTAGATCCTCCAATGCCTCCATCTCTAATAGTAGTTACTTTTTTTTTTTTTTCAGAAACTTGCTACTTAATTTTACTGCGGTAATCACTTCACAATACATAGGTATATCAAGTCATCATATTGTACACCTTAAATTCACACAATATGTTTTGTCAATTATACCTCAGTAGAACTGGGGGATAAAAAAGAAACTCTGCTTTAGCCAGCTCTCAGAGCTGGTGCTTTCTGTTCTTTGCTACTTTCCTTTCATTGACTTTCTTTGAATTTCCTGAGAAGATTGTATGGTTTATGTCTCTGAGATCTTTCTCATTCTTTTCCATTCACCTGGGATACTCTCTCCAGAGACATGTCCATACCAGCCTTGTGTCTAATTAGCTCCTCTCTGAATAAGGAAGGTATATTGTCTTCTCCAAAACAGTCTCCTGACGTCCCTATCTTTATCTTATGAGATGCCAAGGATATCTCTACTATGTAGTTACTACTTTGAAGTTGGTTTATATATTTTTGGTCCAGTTTTTAATGTTTTGACTATATGTTTTATGTCCACATTGTTTTTATATTTTATATAATATTTCATTATAATGTGAATATCTTTCAGTAGCTTGATTTTTGGAGGAACGGAACTTAATCTTTTCACTTAAATGTATGTATTAGAGATTTATTCTTGTAGATAACAATAATCAAAATAATTTATTGAATAGTAGTATAAGAATATATCATAATATACCTGTCCACCACCTTTGGATTTTCACTCCCTTCCCCAGTATTTTTTATTAGAAATCATGCATATATCCTTTACATCCTTGGGCCCATATGATGGATTGTCAAATACATATCTAGAACTAAAATTGGTGGATCCTAGTATATTTTGAAGTTCATTAAACATTGGTAAACTGCTTTCCAAAGTGATTTTATTGTCAATGTTTGAGAATTCTGATTTCTCCACATACTCTCTGATTCTTGTTTTCTGACTTTTATAATTTTGGGGGTGTGAAATACTATATTATATCCTAGAGTTTTGGGGTAAACATCTTTCATAATTCTGGGTAAATCCTCTACTATTCTGGTTTGCTAAGAATTATTTGTTATTTGATAGGTTTTTGGTTGTTTGTATAGTTCATAATAATGTTTCTGTCATAATTTTGTTGACCTATATTAGATTGTTATGCCAGTGAGAAATAGAGTGCCATGGTTTGCTTTGGACAGTATTTGTACCCACTTTCCCAGTCTAATTAATAGCAGCCCGTTTCACCCACAGGAGTGTCTTAATTTGAATGATAATAAAATCAAAATAAAAATTTTTTATCAAAATCTTTTTGAAACTACTGATATGAAACTACTGAATTTTTTTGAAACTACTGATATGATCTTTTTATCTTCCATTAATGTGCTTAAACAGATTATATTATTAAATACTCTGAAATTAAACAATTCTTATATTTCTGAAATAATCCTTACTGTGTTTAAGGACATATCAGACATTGTTAGATTTAGATTGCTAATATGTTATTTAGAATTTTTGCATTTATATTCACCAGTGAGGTTTACTTCTAATATTCTTGTCTAGGACCTAAATTTCTGAGGTCTCATTAAAAAAAAATAAGAGTTTTGCTTCTCTGTTTTCAGAGAAGTTTTGAAGTTAGGGTTTCTGTTGTTTTCTAAATTGAAGATATAATTTATCAGTACATTTTAATAATGGTAATAACCAAGAGCGTAAAAAAGATTGTAGATGTTTTACTTACCTTTGCTGAACCTCGGTTTCCTTAATGGTGATACTAACCACATCTGCTTTATATGTTTTCTATGAGGACCAAATTACATAACATGAAAAGCACACATTTGGTTTAAATGTTAATTAAAATTTTAAAATTTAGAATGGTAACAGATTGTTGAGGATTTTGACTGAATGGCTATAAGATAATGACATTAAGGCATAGGAGTTTGGACATAACCAATCAGTGGAAATAATCCAGAAACTAAGATGGATGACAGAAACTCTGTTGTTTAACCAGTGTTCAACCAGCCTCTCACATCCAGAGGCTTTTATGAAAGGGCACAGGTGTAGGTTTTATGTTTATATCCAGGCATGAGTTTGCATGCCCAAAGTCAATTTAACTATAATTCAGATTGATTTTAGATACAGCACTGTTTATTCTAGTCATAGGCCTTTCTATATTATACTTGCCAGAGGCAAAAAACTCTGGGATGTTGGATTTCATGTCAAGCCAAATGATTTTAATTTGTTAACATTTTGAAGCAACAAAAACAAAATGCTGACTGAGAAACAAAATGCCCCCAGGAGATATAACAACTCCATTAAATAAATTTTATATGGTCACCCAGGATGCATCTGGACCGTCTTATCCTCTCTTCAATTTCTATGTGCTGAGAAAGTACAAACGGAAATAGTTTCCTAAATAGAAATGTATCATGGTATCTAAGTCACCCATTATGTTCAAAAAACTATTGGGAATTTAGAGATAGCTATTGTCAATAGCCCTAGATTCCAAGTCAAGAGAATCTATAATCTTCTGCCTCTATCAAATTTGGCAAGTTTACTCTGTCTGCCTTATTTTACAAATATGTGAAAGTGTCCATGTATATCAGATAACTACATTTCTTCATAAGATTATTATGAAGATCAAATATCAGTGTCTCTGTTGTACAACAAAGGGATTAAACTATTGTATTAGTTAAGATATTAATTACAAAGACTGTGACAGATAAGCCTCAAATTTTCAGTGGCTTAATTCAAGAAATTTTTAAAGTTTTTATCTTGCTGGAGGAACTGTTATTCAAATTAAGACACTTGTGTGAGTGAAAGAGAATGCTATTAATTAGACTGGGAAAGTGGGCACAGAGACTGTCAACAGCAAATCTGGGCACCCTGTTTTTCACTCTCATAACAGTCTAATACAGGTATTTCTGGTCAGGAGGCTTTTTTTCCAGTAGGGAACAAGAGGCTAAGTTCCTTTTAGATTTTGGCTGTGTCATCTTCCACCTATGGATTACAAAACCATTCTAATGGCAGTCACGATGTCTCCAAAAAAGAAGAAGAAGAAGAAAAAAAAGCCAGCCGTGGGCTTCCCTGGTGGCGCAGTGGTTGGGAGTCCGCCTGCCGATGAAGGGGACACGGGTTCGTGCCCCGGTCCGGGCGGATCCCACATGCCGCGGAGCGGCTAGGCCCGTGAGCCACGGCCGCTGAGCCTGCGCGTCCGGAGCCTGTGCTCCGCAACAGGAGAGGCCACAACAGTGAGAGGCCCGCGTACCGCAAAAAAAAGAAGCCAGCCGTAATGTGTAGCATTTGCTGATTGCTTTGGTGTAAATATTCTCACTATGGTAAATTTCAAACTGCCAACAATTTAACAACTGGCTCAAAAACATCATCGAATATTGAAGAACGGGCTTTTGTGGGCTGTAGAATCCAGCTCCAGAGTGTAACTGACAAGGTATCTTCTTCATGCCACTCAGCTGGTATGAAAAGAAAGCATAGAAAATTATGTGTCGGGGATTTTTTATGGGTCAGACCTTGAACGTGAGCTTATCGTAATCACTTGCAATCCTCTGGTTAGAATTCAGTCACATGCAGTGACCGTGACTGTGGTCTGCGTACCCAGGAGGATGCAGAACTGGGTCACATAAACAGCAAGCCTGCCTCTGCCACAGCTAGATGATCTCCAGGACTACCTCTTGTTGTTAAACACTATAAAAACAGGACTATGAATCTCCAGTTTTCTGTCCCCTAATAAAACACTTGATCTTATATGTACTTGGGGTGGGGTGGGGAGGATTGAGTGATCATCTGTAATTGAAAATACAGAATGTGAACTGAACATGTTGCTGTGTAGTAATTTTAGAAACAGTTGTCTTTAATTATGGCTTGATAGAATTACCCTATATGTATTATCCATAAAAGAGCTATTTAATAGTTTCTATTAAATATTGAAACACTGTCTTCAAATCTAGAAATCAAGATGTATTCGAAGTGCATTTTTAACTTTGAAATTTGTTCACATCTTGTGTCTCCTACTTGAATCACTTTGTGGTAAGGACTGAATTGACATATCTGAAGTAAAAAAAAAAAAAAAGTTTCACTGGTAGCTCTACTAAAGCACTAAAGTGGCAGTAGTGAGCAAGGTGAGTAAAATAAAGCTACCTCTTAGTCTGATAAAGTTTCCATGTGTCAGCTTCAAAAATGAACTCGTTAATTTTGTAGCTAGATCTCCACTGATTTTATCTTAGGATATGAGAGTGTGTATAATAAATTACATAAAACTCCTATTTTGTTCAACTTGAATTTTAATCAACATTGATCAAACTCCTTTGAGTGTGGACATACGTATTGAATTGATGGAAGTAAGACAATTCAATATCAAATCCAACCATAATGGTATCATAACACTTTCTCCTGAGCTCATTTGCAGGACATACTTTTTCTCATACAGTCAAATTCATTTTGAATTTTTTTTTTCTGATAGCTGGTTAATTTGGTAGACAGTGTTATGAAATGAAAATGTTAAAGTACAAAGAAGGTATTTTCAGGTCATAAGTCTGCCTGAAATTTGTCCCTTGCACAGCTTGTACCATATTTAACACGAGTCTACATTCCATGAAGCCATTTACTTAATGTCTACTGGTGTAGAAACCAGTTTCCAGCAGTAGAGAATAGTGGGTAACAATCAGTAACCTAAAACCAAAATGTCTGAGGTTGAAGCCTGACTGCCACTTAGTAGCTCTGTAATTTGGAGCAAGTCATTTTAATTTTTCTGTGACTCAGTTTCTCTTCTGTGAAGTGGAGGCTGTAAAATTTGAGTCTGTGCTTCAGAGCTTTGTTATGAGAATTAAATGAGTCAACATATAAAAAATACTTTAGAATAATAATACATGGTGAGTGTTTTACAAACATTAGTATAATCGTATTTATTATTTCTTGATGAGATTATAGTCAATTTTATATTTTCTTCAAAGTGTCTCTATTTTCTTTATTTTTTTCTAAAGTAAACATTTGCCCAGTTAAAAAGAAGCAAAGTACTAAGAAAAGATTATAATTGACCCGTTGTACACCTTCAAGGGAAGTCACATGAACTGTTTTTTTCTGTATTCTCTTTACCTTTCTTCTGTTCAAGAATTTCCTTTGTCCTGTGAATTTTAAGATGCTTTTACAAGAAAGGAATTTTTAGTTATTATTAAAGCAAATACTCTATTGGGTATTAGTTGGGTTTAGCTTTTTTTTTTAGAAAGAATTTAAAATTTTGAATTTGTCACTGTGACCTATCACTTTCTTGTTATTCAGTTCCCTGGGGTCTCAACTGTAAAGTAGACTAACAATGCTGAAGTCTAAAAAATATAGGCACAAAGTAATTTGTTTTCTTTATGTGGGAAAACTCAACCTTGATGGACACAAAGGCTTTTGATGCCTCTTGTATTTCTCTCAGATGTGATTGTCCGTAGCATATCATAGACTTGCTTAGAAGCCTGAGTTTCTGGCCTCATTCCACGAGGTATATATGTGTAATTTTTTTCTGTAAGAAAATGATCATTTAAAATCATAGTTTGAGCATTTTTAGTTCTTTATTTTTCACATTAGATTTAGTATTAGTGTCTGATTGATATTGTTACTGACCACTTTTACATTTACATGTTATGTCTTAGAAAAATATAAATTTTAGTCTGGTGTTTGCCATTCATTAGCTTTTTAAGCTTAGTTATGTCTAACTGCTCCATTAAACTAGAATGTTATAGTTAGATGGGCTGTTCCCTTCTTTCTGTAACAATCTATAGTTTTTGAAATGTAACAACTCCCAGGGTCCTTTTTGAAATGAGATAATCAAACCCCATGGCCTAGAATGTGGCCAGTGAGACTACAGACCAAGAAATCAAGTCTATGGAATTGGCAGCAAACATTGAACAGATGAAGTGCTATAGCAATATTAGATCAAAGCCAGAAGGATAGTGTCCTTGCTTATTGAAGTATCCTGGGAACAGATAATGCATATGACAATATTTTGGAAATTCTAGAGTAGCACTCTGATGGAAGGTGAAAACATTGTTGTTGCATGACAGTATTATGGAGCGTGGTAGGGCTGAGAGGAACATAGCCACTTGCTAAGAGAGGCAGTTCATGTTTTGGTTAAGAACGTGAGCTCTAGAGCTAGACTGCTTGGGTTTGGACTCCTGGAACCACCATTTACTAGCCAGATGATCTGGGCAAGTTACTTCATATTCCTGTGGTACAGGTTCCCCACTTCTACAAATACTACTTACTTCATAAGGGTTGTTGTGAGGATTAAATATTACGTATATGAGGTAATTTAAAAGGTTCCCTGAGGCACTGTAATTACTTTGTAATGGTTGTTGCTGTTATTTTTATCAAGTCAAACTCCAGATTATTACAATTGGAAAATTTGGAATTGCAATGTTTTTCCCTATAGTCACTGAATAATTATTAATTTTAATAATAAGGATATTAAACCTTTATAGTTACATTTGCAGCAAAATTTTCTGTCACCCAGTGATTTTCTTTTTAACTTAAAAACTTTATGTAGTCAAAATTATTGCTCTTTTCTAAAGGAATGTTTAAAGATGAAAAGAAAAAGCCCTTAAAATCACACCAACAGAATTTCATCTTTGTGTATTTCCTTCTTTCACATAAAATCTTCTATATTTCTCTTTAATCTACATAATCATCACCTGCAGGGGCATCACGTATTGGTTCATGTTGACATTGAATCTTGTAATTGATTTCTTTCTTTGCTTTGATCTCTGTTAAAATCAGAGGTGAAGTGTGTGGCCCAACTTTAACACATATGCACAATACTTCTTTTAGAACTAAATTTGTGTTACTGATTAGTCATTACTGTATTTTTGTGATCTTATGTTGTAATTCTTTCACTCCTGTAATTAATGCTGCAATAAACTCACTTCACAGTTTTCTTCTTCAATGAATCCTCTTAAAATAATAATAAAGCCCAATAATGAAACTGATAAGCAAGGAGCTGCTCTGTGTAAAGCAGGAATAGAATCCCAAACTCCCCCCCACACACACACACACCCTTTCATCCTTTCTCTGGCATCTTTGGCAGAGGCCCAGATTCTGGAAACACTATTAAACCTAAACCCTTTATAGTTCACACTATCTTCCATATGTTCTAAATTTGTTCCTGGTTCAAATAAGACCATCATAGACTTCAGTACTCTTGTCATTGTTCGGTCCCCTGGTAGAATTGTTTGACTGAGATACACTTTAGAATACGACTCTGGATTTGCAGTATTTGCTCTAAGTGTGCTGTTAAAGGACTTTTCAAGTTCATTAAGGAGAATCACTTTTAGGAGGCTCCATGGGAGAAATTTTTCTCAAACCTTAATACTGGCAGGGAAAAATGAACTTTATCCATTGGTGTTTTATATTAGGGACACTGAATCTTGTTTTCTCTCTTCCCTTTGATCTCTGCTTAGAGTTGAATCTGTGACCCAGCTCTAACCATTATACACAATACTTCTTTGTATAGTAGATTTATAGAAACTTTCTTATACTACTCTAATTTTTTACTTCACCTTGATTTCTTCATCTCTCTTGGAAACAACATATATGATTACTTATTGGTTTAAGTTCCCTGTAGTGAAATTACAGTGTGTATATGTGTGTGTGTGTGTGTAAGTGTTCTTGTAACCTTTTATATTGACTGTAGCCTTTGATTTGATAGAAGAAAGAATCTCCACCTTGCCTCACATCTAACTTTATTACTAATTGTTCATGAATTAATTTCATAAAAATGAACCTAACACATCCAAGATGAACAATGCCTACCTCATGACCATTGTGAACATTAAACAAGAGGATTTATGTGCTGTATGTCTAATATCTCTTGATAAATACTACAGATGCATTAATAAATATTAACCATTATTTTCTAGCTAGCCACATTACTGGTGCCTTTAGTTTCCATTTAATAAAACAGATTAAAGGTTACATTTGCAGCAAATGCCTCAGCAATAGAAAACTTATTTTTCTTTACTAATTTTGTCACCAATGTCCTAGAGCCCTTGGGCAAGTAATAGTTTCCTGTGGTGCACACTTTAGCCAACTGGATTTACTCACACAAACCTTCCTCTGCCTATGCTGTAATTGTCCTTGTAAAATGGTCAAGAGCTATGGTTGAAAAAAATTAATGTCCATTAACTAAAACACAACAGGTTCTCAAATACATAAGCTTTGTAGGGCTTTGCTGCAGGTAATGAATGAAATTACTACACTGTTTATTTTCAACCAATAATTAGTTTTCAATTGTAAAAGGTAGGAGTTACTGCCAGAGCTTTTATTTATTGGGTTGACTTCATTCCACTTGAGGATAATGTAACGTTTACATCGAGTACCTGTGGTTTACTTTGAGGATTACTTTCGCACTCACATAGCTCTAAATGGTAAAGTAACACAGGTAGAGGCTATTAACATGTGCAGCCAAACTAACTGTCCACAAATGCAAAAGCAGGTTTAATTTTTTAGTAACAAATTGAGAAATAAAGATGCGTCATCATTGTCTGAAACTATGTACTCCACTGTATGTGCAATGATTCTATTCCTGTTTTATTTGTGAGAAAGAGGAAAGAAATGAAAAGAGTCAACTTGTTATTCATCCCAACTTTAGAAAATGAATATGTCTTTGGCTCACTATAGTTTTTAATTGCCTATTTGACAGTAAACCTATTTCCATAACACAGTGTCTATATTTCATGTTTTATTTGAAGTATGTGCTCTTTTTTCCAGATAACAGCATTTAGCTGTTTTTGTTTATAGAGCTTACTTTGTGTCATAGCATTGTTTGTCTCTTAGTAAAAGTCACTGTTAAAAGAGGATTTTTAGGATTGTTCCATTCTTGAGAAGTGGTTGTGCCCTTTGCCCATTATTTTTGAAGAAAGTCCAACTGAAAGGTAAGAATAGAGTCAATACATTTTTTTTACAAATATAGTTTATATGTGTACTCCTCAGACCAACCTCCAAAAAAAAAAAAAACCCCACCAACTTACCTCTAATTCTTTTGACTGGAGGTCATTCATTTTCTTTTCATCTCACTGAAAGTTTCAATTTGATCTCATGAAATTATAAAAATAAACCAAACATATTAATCGTAAGAATGTCAGTACATATCAGACAAAATAGGCTTTAAAACAAAGACTGTAACAAGAGACAAAGAGGACATTACATTATGACCAAGGGATCAGTCCAAAAAGAAGATACAGCAATTATAACTATATGTGCACCCAACATAGGAGCACTTAAACACATAAAGCAACTATTAATGGACATAAAGGGAGAAATTGACAGTAACACAATAATAGTAGGGAATGTTAACACCCCACTTACATCAAAGGACTGATCATCCAGACAGAAAAGTACCAAGAAAGGCCTGGCCTTAAAAGATACATTAGACCAAAGGGACTTCATAGATATATATATCCACATCTATATACCTATGTATATACCTATATATATAGATATAGATAATATTCCATCCAAAAGCTGCAGAATATACATTCTTTTCAAGTGCACATGGAAATTCTCCAGGATAGATGATATGCTAGATCACAAAACAAGTCTCAGTAAATTAAAAAAAGAAACTGAAATCATATCAAGCGTCTTTTCCAACCACAACATTATAAGATTAGAAATGAACTACAAGGCAAAAAGAAATGCAAAAAAACCCCAAAAAACAAAAAACCACATGGAGCTAAATAATATGCTACAAAATGACTAATGGATCTTGGAAGAAATCAAGTACCTGGAGAGATATGAAAACAAAAAAACAACAATCTAAAATCTATGGGATACAGCAAAAGCAGTTCTAAGAGGGAAGTTTATAGCAATACAATCCTACCCCAGGAAACAAACAAACAAACAAAAATTTCAAAGAACCCAACCTTATATCTAAAGGAATTAGAAAAATAGTAACAAACAAAACCCAAAGTTAATAGAAGGAAAGAAATCATAAAGATTAGAGCAGAAATAAATGAAAGAGACTAAAAGAAAATAGAAAAGATCAATGAAACTAAGAGCTGATTCTTTGAAAACATAAAGTTGATAAACCTTTAGCCAGACTCATCAAAATAAAAACACGGTCCAAATCAATAAAATCAAATGAAAGAGGAAAAGTTACAGCCAATACCACAGAAATACAAAAGATCATAATAGGTTACTACAAATGAGTATACACCAATAAAATGGATAACCTAGAAGAAATGGAAGAATTCCTAAAAATGTACAATATTGCAAGACTGAAACAGGAAGAAATAGAAAATATGAACAGACCAATTACCAGTAATGAAACTGAATCAGTAATTAAAAAAAAAAAAACAACTCCAAACAAAAGTCCAGGACCAGATGACTTTACAGGTGAATTCTATCAAACACTTAGAGAAGAGTTAACACCTATCCTTCTCAAACTATTCCAAGAAATTACAGAGGGAGGAAAACTCCTGACCTAATTCTATGAGGCCAGCATCACCCCGATAACCAAAACCGGACAAAAATATCACAAAGAAAATTCCAGAGCAATGTCACTGATGAATATATATGGAAAAATCCTCAAAAACATACGCAATCCAAATCCAATAATACATTAAAAGGCTCATATACTATGATGAAGTGGAATTTATCCCAGTATAGCTCAGTATTCACATATCAATCAATGTGATACACCACATTAACAAACTGAAGAATAAAAATCATATTATCTCAATAGATGCCAAAAAAAGCTTTTGATAACATTCAACATCCATTTATGTTGGAAACTTTGTACAAAGTGGGTATAAAAGGAACATAGCTCACCATAATAAAGGCTATATATGATGAATCCATAGCTAACATCATGCTTGATGGTGAAAAGCTGAGAGAATTTCCCATAAGATCAGTAACAAGACAAGGATGCCCACTCTCACCACTTTGATTCAACACAGAATTGGAAGTCCTATGCACAGAAATCAGAGTACAAAAGAAATAAAAGGAATCCAGATTGGAAAGAAGTAGTAAAGCTGTCACTGTTTGTAGATGGTATGATACTGTACATAGAAAATCCTATAGATAACACCAAAAAACTAGTAGAACTCATCAATGAATTCAGTAAAGTTGCAGGATACAAAATTAACATATAGAAATCTGTTGCATTCCTATACACTAACAATGAACAATCAGAAAGAGGATTTTTTAAAAATCCCATTTGCCATCATATCAAAAAAGAATAAAATACCTAGATAAAAATATAAGGAGGTATTTCAGAAATACCTCTGAAAACTATAAGATGCTTATGAAAGAAACTGAGGATAACAAACAGATGGAAAAATATAGCATGTTCATGTAGTGGAAGAATTAATATTGTTAAAATGACCATATTACCCAAGTCAATCTACAGATTCAATACAATCCCTATCAAAATACCAATGGCATTTTTCTCAGAACTAGAACAAATAATTCCGAAATAGGTATGGAATCACAAAAGACCCCAAACAGCCAAAACAATCTTGAGATAGAAGATCGAAGCTAGAGGTATCACATTCCAATTTCAAACTCTACTACAAAACTACATTAATCAAAATAGTATGGTACTGGCACAAAAACAAATACATAGATCAATGGAACAAAATGGAGAGCCTAGAAATGAATCCACACTTGTATGAGAAATTAATTGAGGACAAAGGAGGCAAAAATGTACAGTGGGGAAAGGATAGTCTTTTCAACAAATGCTGTTGAGAAAACTGGACAGCTACATGCAAAATAATCAAACTGGACTACTCACTGTTCACAACAATAAATTAAAATGGATTAAAGACTTAAATGTAAAACCTGAAACCTTAAAACTTCTGGAATAAAACATAGGTGGTATGCTCTTTGTCATCAGTCTTCATAACATTTTTTTGGATATGTCTCCTCAGGCAAGGGAAATAAAATTTAAAAATAGATAAATGGGACCACATCAAACTAAAAAGTTTCTGCATAGTGGAGGAAACTATCAACAAAAACTAAAAGGTAGCCTATTGAATGGAAAGAGATATTTGCAAATGATATATCCAATATGGGGTTAATATCCAAAATATACAAAGAACTAACACAAGTCGACATCAAAAAACAAAGAACTTGATTTAAAAATGGGTTGAGGATCTCAACAGATGTTTTTGCAAGGAAGACATACAGATGGTCAAAACGCATATGAGAAGATGCTCAACGTCTCTAATCATCAGGGGAATGCAAATCAAAACTGCAATGAGATATCATCTCACATCTGTCAGAATGGCTATTATCAAAAAGACAATGAATAAGATGTAGAGTAAAGGGAACACTTGTGCAGTGTTTGTGGGAATGTAAATGGATGCAGTCACTATGGAAAACAGTCTGGAGAGTCCTCAAAAAATTAAAAATAGAACTACCATATGATCTAGCAATTCCACTCCTGGGTATTTATCTGAAAAAAAACAAAAACACTAATTCAAAAAGATATATGCACCCCTATGTTCATTGCTGCATTGTTTACAATAGCCAAGATATGGAAGAAATCTAAATGCCCATCAATAGACGAATGGATACAAATGTGGTTATCTATCTATCTATATTGATAAATATATACCCACACAATGGAATATTACTCAGTCATCAAAGAGAATGAAATCTTGCCTTTTGCAACAGCCTGGATGGACCTAGAGGGTATTATACTAAGTGAAATAAGTCAGACAAAGACAAATCCTGTATGATTTCACTTGTATGTGGAATCTAAAATAAAATTTAAAAATTGAAAGAACATAACAAAACAGAAAGAGTTATAGATAATAGAGAACAAACAGGTGGTTGCCAGAGGGGAGGAGAGTGGGGGAAGGAAAGAAATAGGTGAGGGAGACCATGATGTACAAACTTCCTTTCAAAATAAATGAGTCACAGGTGTAAAAAAAAAGCAGTGTGGGTAACATAGTCAATAGCTATGTAATATCTTTGTGTGGTGACAGCTGGTAACTGAACTTAATGTTGGTGATCAGTTTGAAATTTATAGAAATATTGAATCACTGTGTCATGTAGCAGGAACTAACATAGTGTTGTAGGTCAATTATACTTCAAAATAGAAAGAGAGGTCAGATTTGTGGTTACCAGAGGTGAGGGTTGGGGAGCGGGGCAATTGGATGAAGTCAGTCGAAAGATACAAATTTCCAACTATCAGGTAAATAAGTACTAGGGAGGTAACGTACAACATGATAAATATAATTAACACTGCTGTTTGTTATTTATGAAAGTTAAGAGAGTAAACCTAAGAGTTCTCATCAGAAGAAAACAATTTTTTTCCATTTAATATTGTATCTATATGAGATGATGGATGTTCACTGCACTTATTGTGAACATGGTGCATGTAAATCAGATCATTATGCTGTACACCTTAGACTTATACCGTGCCTTGTGTCTATATAATTAAATAATATACCATTAAAACAGAACATCAGTATATAATTACATTAAAAATAAGTTACAGATTAATTAATTTGAGGCTAATACTATACATCCAGAGCTTTGAACTGTCTTTGTTTTGTCAGAATCATATGGTTCCCCAGAGATGCATTGGGAGCCACTGCGGTGGAGACAGGCAGGCCTAAATAGGTGTGTACTGAAGCCCCACTCCACTTCAACCAGGGAAATTCTGCCTTCATTACTATATGTTGTGTTTATAGATAAAATGTTAAAAAAAAATCCCCTAACACCTAATCATATTAAATTTACGGATGAGAAAGCTGAGATTCAGTAAAGGCAAGGGATTTGCCTAGGTAATGATCATCTAGGATTACCTAAATTTGTAGCCATATATGTTTACTTCCACTTTGGACTTTTTTACCTAGCTTGGCTCAGTGACCCTAGATTCATATTTGCCTAATTATTAACAAAGGGCCATGTTCTATAGGAGATGGTGATAGTTGCCCTCTGTAGCTTTCCCTAGAAATATATAGATTTTCCATCAACAACTTACATATGTGTGTGTGTATATATATGTACATATATATATTTGAGGTAAAATTCATATATAATGAACTGTACATAGCTTAAGTGTACAGTTTGAGTTTTGACAGGTGTATACAGCCAGGTAACCAACAGCCATATTGTAATACAGAATATTATGTTTTCCCGTTCCGCTCCCCCCGCACCCCCAGCTCTGCTGGAAGCAACCACTTCTGGTTTCCATCACTATAGACTAGTTTTGCCTGGTCTATAACTTCATACATATGTGATATATATCACTTACTCTTTTGTGTCTGGATTCTTTTGTTCATCGCAAGGTTTTCGAGATTCATCCATACCATTGGCTCTATCAGTAATTGTTATATTTTTATTGCAGAGTAGTTTACCATTGTTAGAATATACTGTGACTTGCTTATCCATTCTTTTGCTGATGGGCATTGAGGTTTTTACCAGTTATTTATTTTATGAATAAAGCTGTTAACATTTTTGTACAATTCTTTTTATGAATATGTGTTCACTTATCTTGGGAAAATACCTAGAAATGGAACTGCTAGCTTATAATCAAAGGTATACGTTTAACTTTATAAGAAACTATCAAATACGTCTCTAAACTGGGTATTCCATTGTATACTCACACCAGCAATGTATGAGATTACCACATGCTTCATAGCCTCCCAGCAGTATCAGTCTTTTAAGTTTGAGCCATTTTGGTGGCTATGAGACATTATCTTATTAAAGCTTCAATTTGTATTTTCCTTTTGACTGATGATATTGAGCATTTTTCCTGTACTTACTGGTCAATTTATATTTTCTTTTTTGAAAAATTTATTCAACTTTCATGGCCATTTGTTAATCCAGCTGTTTTCCTTATGTTATTGATTCACAGGAGTTCATTGTACATTCTGAATACACTGTAAATCTGTTGTAAAATATGAATTTTGAAAATATTTTTTCCAAGCCTTTGATCTGACTTTTATTAACAGCAGCTTTTGATAAACAGAAGTTCTTAACTTTGATAAAACTCAATCCTTCCCTTATTATTTTTTGATTCGTGCTTTTTGTGTCCAAGACATTTTTGCATGCTGTAGAATATGAAGTTACTCTTTCATGATTCACTCTAGACGCTTTTATATTTTTAGCTTTTCTGTGTAGGTCTATGAATCATCTCAGATAAATTATTGTGGTAAATGTGAGTTTGGGGTTAAGACTCTTTTTCGTCTTCCAGACTCTTACCCTGCACTCTTTGCTGAAATGACTTTCTTTCTCCATTGAGTTGTACTGATACCTTTGTTGACAACCCGTTGACCATATATGTATTAATCTATTTCTGGATTTCCTATTTTATTCCATTGATCTGTACATCTATTGTTATGTCAGTACCACACAGTCTTGATGAATGCAGCTTTGTAGTACATCTTGAAAACAGGTATGCATGTCCTCCAATTTTGTTAATCTTTTTCAGATTATTTAGGCTATTCTAGGTTCCATTTCCACATATATTTTAGATTCAGTTTACCAATTTCTATAAAAAGATATTTGGAATTTTATTGTATTGCATTCAATTTGCAAGTCAAATAGGGGAGAATTGAACATAATATTATCTTCAAATTAATGAACATTGAATACCTTTCTAGTTATTCTGGGTTTTAAAATGTTCTCCAAGTGATGTTTTGTTTTCAGTGTAGGGATCTTGCACTTCTTATGTGAATGTTTTTCTAAGTATCTTACAGGTATACAAATATAAATGGTATTATTTCGTTTTCCAACTGGTTGCTGCTGGTCATAAAAATACAATTGATTTTTGTGTATTAACCTTGTATCCTTTCATCTTACTAAATTAACTTAATTCTACTAGTTTTAAAATAGATTCCTTAGAATTTCTATGTAAAAAATATGTTGTTTCTAAATAAAGGCAGTTTGCATCTTAATTAGCTGTCTATAAACTTTTTGCTTTTTCGCCTTGTCTTATTGTACTTGCTGAAACTTCCAGTACAATGTTGATTAGAACTTGTAAGAACACATCTTTGCCTTGTGGAAAGCATTCAGTATTCTACCATGAAGTGAGATGTTAGTTGTGAGTTAGTTTTCATAGATTTCCTTTTTTATCAGATTAAGGATGTTTCCTTCTATTTCTAATTTACTGAGAATTTTTAAAAAAATCAAATAGATGAATAAACTTTTTCAAATGCTTTTTCTGTATATATCATGATTTTTCTCTTTTATTCTGTTACTGTGGTAAATTACACGGATGGAATTTCAAATATTGAAACCGCCTGGTATACCTGAAGTAAACTCCTCTTGGTCATGACGTATTACCTTTTTTTAATATGTTGTTGGGTTGGAGTAGTGAATATTGTTTTAAGATATTTACATCTACAGTCTGGAGAAATGTTTTGTTTGCAATTTTCTTATATTTGTACATTTTTTTAGTATCAAGGATATGCTGGCTTCATAGTGTCATATTCCCTCCTCTTACATTCTGAATTTGAATAAGATTTTTATTTCTTCCTTAACTGTTTGATAGCATTACCAATAAAGGTAAATTTATATTTTGCTCTGCATAGTAACTTTTCATTAATGAGTTTCTTATGTTCATTTAATGATTTTTCTCCCTGTGATCTCTAATAGAAATTATCAGGATAATTCAGTTATAATGTATTTAATTATAATTAAGATATCTACTGTGGCTGTCTTCAACTCTTGTTTATTTTTCTATTGCCATTTAATCTTTCACATGATTTTCTGAACCTTCCATGTGTAAATTTCTTCATGGTAAGGGCCTGTGTTCTATGCCTTGTATTATTCAGAATTCCTATGCTTATGGCATTTTGAGCACTTTGCAAATCCTTACTCATTTGGTGTTCTGTCAGAACTCTAAAGAAAAATGTCCTTTATTTATCTTTAATTAATTCATTCAAATGTCAAGGGAGTCCCCTTAGTTTCGGTATTATTAAATTTGCTGATTAGCACATCTCTGTTCTTCATTAAAATAGATTTTCTCTCAATGAAGTTCTCATTCTACAATAAAAATTTAAAGTACCATCAGCTTCCTTAGGTAGGTAACGTCTGCAAATTCACAATTCTTAAACTTAATTTTTGTCATTCATTAATTGTTATAGAAGTAAATGGTGGAAAGAAAAAAAGAACCATCCCTGTCAATCAGCACTTTTATTCCTCGCTGGATGACTTATAGAAAATTATACTTAAGATAATAAAATATATAAAACATAAATAACATATAAAATATAAATAAATAAAATATAAAATATACTTAAGATGGTGAAATGTGATATAAATATTAAAAATGGACCTTGAAGAAATAAAAATTACAGAATGAAAATATAAAGTTTTTACATTGTGAACTCAAATATATGTAAATGCCAGTTGGAAAAACAAAATTCCATTCTCTTACTTGGAACAATTCAGAAATGGTCATGTAGCCCAATTCTAGCCAATGAAATGCTAGAAGATATTTGTAAAAGTTTGGTAGAATCATTTGTACTGTTAAGGGATAGCTTTCAGGGAGCATGTACAGCTATCCTTATAGATATAAGGAAGACAACATGTAAACCTTCCTTTTCCTCACAGCTACTTTAAGACCATTAAGTGAAACAGTTTTACACTGAAATGACTGCTGTGGTTAGCAGAGGGCAGTGATAACTAAAGCCTGGGCTCTCGATGATATTATTGAATCTCAATCAGCTAATCCTAAAAACTGCCCTATCTTTGGACATTACTATTTGGGTCAATTAATTACATTGCTGTTGAAGTTAGATCGTTCTTCCTTGCAGATAAAAATATTCCCAATGTTATGACTTCATAATCCAGAAAATATAAAAAAATACATTTTGTGTGTGTGTGTAGTTTTTTAGATTGAGGGGGTTTCACTTTTCTAAGTGACAACACTTAGGCAGCAATAGAGTGGAAACCACTAGAAAATGTACATGACATAGGGATAGAATTTAGAGAAATATGGAAGAGTTTTAAAGACCAAACAAACTGTGGTTTGGGTATTGTATTTAGGGAGGAAGCCAGACTGAAAAAGATCAAGGAGAAAGCTGTCTCAGAGGAAGTGGGTAGATAATATCAGACTCATTTCAATATGGATATGCATTGCAGATTAATTATCTTAAGTGCAAACTTGATAATTCTTTTTCTACGGTTTATAAAATTTCCCATGTGGCCAAATCCAAAAGAAAAAAATATTAATTACTAAGTGGATGTGGTATTATATCAATAATTGCTATTTACCTAAGTAGAACATACATAGCTGAGCACAGTTTAAGTCATCAATAATTGTTATTTGGTTCCTTTTTTTTTTTTTGCGGTACATGGGCCTCTCACCGTTGTGGCCTCTCCCGTTGCGGAGTACTGGCTCTGGACGTGCAGGCTCAGTGGGCATGGCTCACTGGCCCAGCCGCTCCGTGGCATGTGGGATCTTCCCGGACCAGGACACGAACCCGTGTCCCCTGCATCGGCAGGCAGACTCTCAACCACTGCGCCACCAGGGAAGCCCTGGTTCTTTTTGTTTTTAACATCTTTATTGGAGTATAATTGCTTTATAATGGTGTCTTAGTTTCTGCTTTATAACAAAGTGAATCAGCTGTACATATACATACATCCCCATATACCCTCCCTCTCCCACCCCTCTAGGTGGACACAAAGCACCAAGCTGATCTCCCTGTGCTATGCGCCTGCTTCCCACTAGCTATCTATTTTACATTCGGTAGTGTATGTATGTCTATGCCACTCTCTCACTTCATCCCAGCTTACCTTTCCCCCTCCCCATGTCCTTTCCCTTCCCATGTCCCACAAGTCAATTCTCTAGTAGGTCTATGTCTTTGTTCCCATCTTAGCCCTAGGTTCTTCATGACCTTCTTTTTTTTTTTAGATTCCATATATATGTGTTAGCATACAGTATTTGTTTTTCACTTTCTGACTTACATCACTCTGTATGACAGACTCTACGTCCTTCCACCTCACTACAAATAACTCAATTTTGTTTCTTTTTATGGCTGAGTAATATTCCATTGTATATATGTGCCACATCTTCTTTATCCATTCATCTGTCAATGGACACTTAAGTTGCTTCCATGTCCTGGCTATTGTAAATAGAGCTGCAATGAACATTGTGGTACATGACTCCTTTGAATTATGGTTTTCTCAGGGTATATGCCCACATGGGATTGCTGGGTCATATGGTAGTTCTATCTGTAGTTTTTTAAGGAACCTCCATACTGTTCTCCATAGGGGCTGTATCAATTTACATTCCCACCAACAGTGCAAGAGGGTTCCCTTTTCTCCACACCCTCTCCAGCATTTATTGTTTGTAGATTTTTTGATGATGTTCTGACTGGTGTGAGGTGATACCTCATTGTAGTTTTGATTTGCATTTCTCTAATGATTAGTGATGTTGAGCATCCTTTCATGTGTTGGCAATCTGTATATCTCTTTGCAGAAATATCTATTTAGGTCTTCTGCCCATTTCTGGATTAGTTTGTTTGTTTTTATGATATTGAGCTGCATGAGCTGCTTGTAAATTTTGGAGATTAATGCTTTGTTAGTTGCTTCACTTGCAAATATTTTATCCCATTCTGAGGGTTGTCTTTTCGTCTTGTTTATGGTTTCCTTTACTGTGCAAAAGCTTTGAAATTTCATTAGGTCCCACTTGTTTATTTTTGTCTTTATTTCCATTTCTCTAGCAGGTGGGTCAAAATGGATCTTGCTGTGATTTATGTCATGGAGTGTTCTGCCTCTGTTTTCCTCTAAGTGTTTGATAGTGTCTGGCCTTACATTTAGGTCTTTAATCCATTTTGAGTTTATTTTTATGTATAGTGTTAAGGAGTGTTCTAATTTCACTCTTTTATGTGTAGCTGTCCAGTTTTCCCAGCACCACTTATTGAAGAGGCTGTCTTTCCTCCATTGTATATTCTTGCCTCCTTTATCAAAGATAAGGTGACCATATGTGCATGGGTTTGTCTCTGGGATTTTTATCCTGTTCCATTAATCTATAATTCTGTTTTTGTGCCAGTACCATATTGTCTTGATTACTGTAGCTTTGTAGTATAGTCTGAAGTCAGGGAGCCTCATTCCTCCAGCTCTGTTTTTCTTTCTCAGGATTGCTTCAACTATTTGGGATTTTTTGTGTTTCCATACGAATTGTGAAATTTTTTTGTTCTATTTCTGTGAAAAATGCCAGTAGTAGTTTGATAGAGATTGCATTGAATGTATAGATTGCTTTGGGTAGTAGTCATTTTCACAATGTTGATTCTTCCATTCCAAGAACATGGTATTTCTCTCCATCTGTTTGTATCATCTTTAATTTCTTTCATCAGTGTCTTATAGTTCTCTGTATACAGGTCTTTTGTCTCCTTTAGGTAGGTTTATTCCTAGTTATTTGATTCTTTTTGTTGCAGTGGTAAATGGGAGTGTTTCCTTAATTTCTCTTTCAGATTTTTCATCATTACTGTATAGGACTGCAAAAGTTTTCTGTGCATTAATTTTGTATCCTGCTACTTTATCAAATTCATTGATTAGCTCTAGTAGTTTTCTGTAGCATCTTTAGGATTCTCTATGTATACTATCAGGTCATCTGCAAACAGTGGCAGCTTTACTTCTTTTCTGATTTGGATTCCTTTTATTTCTTGTTCTTCTCTGATTGCTGTGGCTAAAACTTCCAACACTGTGTTAAATACTAGTGGTGAGAGTGGGCAGCCTTGTCTTGTTCCTGACCTTAGAGGAAATGGTTTCAGTTTTCACCATTGAGGACGATGTTGGCTGTGGGTTTGTCATATATGGCCTTTATTATGTGGAGGTAGGTTCCCTCTGTGCCTACTTTCTGGAGGATTTTTATCATAAATGGGTGATGAATTTTGTCAGAAGCTTTTTCTGCATCTATTGATATGATCATATGGTTTTTCTTCTTCAATTTGTTAATATGGTGTATCACACTGATTGATTTGTGTATATTGAAGAATTCTTGCATTCCTGGGATAAACCCCACTTGATCATGGTGTATGATCCTTTTAACGTGCTGTTGGATTCTGTTTGCTAGTATTTTGTTGAGGATTTTTACATCTATGTTCATCAGTGATAATTGCCCTGGAGTTTTCTTTTTTTGTGATGTCTTTGTCTGGTTTTGGTATCAGGGTGATGGTGGCCTCGTAGAATGTGTTTGGAAGTGTTCCTCCCTCCGGTATATTTTGGAAGAATTTGAGAAAGATAGGTATTTGCTCTTTCCTAATTCTATGCTAGAATTTGCCTGTGAAGCCACCTGATCCTGGGCTTTTGTTCATTGGAAGACTTTTAATCAGAGTTTCAATTTCAGTGCTTGTGATTGGTCTGTTTATATTTTCTGTTTCTTACTGGTTCAGTCTTGGAGGGTTGTGCTTTTCTAAGAATTTGTCCATTTCTTCCAGGTTGTCCATTTTATTGGCATAGAGTTGCTTGTAGTAATCTCTCATGATCCTGTGTATTTCTGCAGTGTAAGTTGTTTCTTGTCCTTTTTCATTTCTAATTCTGTTGATTTGAGTCTTCTTCCTTTTTTTCTTGATGGGTGTGGCTAAAGGTTTATCAATTTTGTTTTGTTCTCAAAGAACGAGTTTTTAGTTTTATTGATCTTTGCTATAGTTTCCTTCATTTCTTTTTCATTTATTTCTGATCTGATCTTTATGATTTCTTTCCTCTGCTCACTTTGGGGTTTTTTGGTTCTTCTTTCTCTAATTGCTTTAGGTGTAAGGTTAGGTTGTTTATTTGAGATGTTTCTTGTTTATTGAGGTAGGAATTTATTGCTATAAACTCCCCTCTTAGAACTGCTTTTGCTGCATCCCATAGGTTTTGGGCCGTCATGTTTTCATTGTCATTTGTTTCTAGGTAGTTTTTGATTTCCTCTTTGATTTCTTCAGTGATCTCTTGGTTATTTAGTTGTGTATTGTTTAGCCTCCATGTATTTTTAATTTTTACAGAGTTTTTTCTGTAATTGTTGTCTTGTCTCATAACATTGTGGTTGGAAAAGATAGTTGATACCATTTCAGTTTTCTTAAATTTACCATGGCTTAATCTGTTACCCAAGGTATGATCTATCCTGGAGTATGTTCCATGAGCTCTTGAGAATAATGTGTATTCTGTTGTTTGTGGATGGAATGTCCTATAAATATCAATTAAGTCCATCTTGTTTAATGTATCATTTAAAGCTTGTGTTTCCTTATTTAGTTTCATTGTGGATGATCTGTCCATTGGTGAAAGTGGGGTGTTAAAGTCCCCTACTATGAATGTGTTACTGTCGATTTCCCCTTTTATGGCTGTTAGTAGTTGCCTTATGTATTGAGGTGCT